>JBAMHV010000023.1:6482172-6531966 GCA_037177535.1 Pseudomugil gertrudae
GGACCTGTAGGTGGCGGTAATGCTCATTACAATAGTTGCCAACCGCCGTTAAACTTCAAAGAAGAAGAAGAAGAAGAACTGGCACCTCCTCTGTTTTAGGAATACATGCCAAGTTTTTGGGTAATGGCTCATTATAAATCATCCTGCTGGAGCAAAAGTACTACTTTATGTTTGTCAAATTGTGCAATCTATGGCATAATTAGGAAATGCAATAAAAATAGAACAATTAATTATCTTTGCAACAGTTTACAATGACACAATTTGTTCAAAGTTACAATTTTAAATCGGCTCTCAGCATAGTTTTCTTTTTTGTGTGAAACAGAGTCTCGTTATTTGATGCAGTCCCTTTTAAATGCTTGCATGATTCCTGAATGAGTTTTTATTGGTTAGCTATATAAAAATACACATTCTTCTGAGGAATGGATGGATACAAGGACGGCCTGAAAAAGAGTGAAAAAGCAGAAAATGTATCGAAGATATATTTAAAAGGACAGAAAGTATGGAGAAATATTGCTCAAGACCATGTTTACAAAAAAAAAGAAGAAAAAGAAGAAAAAAAAAGAAAAATCTGAAAGTTTGGAAGCCAAAAAATAAATTAATAAAGGATCGATCAGTACTTTTGCACACACTTGACTATCAATACATATATATGAAGAAAGGGATTTAAAACTCTGGAAAATGCTTTAAATGATTAGTTTAATAGGACTTGATGCTGGGACTTTATGTTAAGGATACATTGACCAGAGGAGAACTTTGTGTCCTCGCTGGGTGGTGTGGTTGTCTTCATCTTCTCTGCGTTGGGAAACTGTGTGAGCAGCCGTGCTTCAAAATCCTCTCTGCGCTCATATTCCTTCCCACGATAGATGAACATTTTGTTCTAAAGGACAAAAAAAAATATGATGAGACCTTGAATGTGTCAGGAAAATGGGCTCATAATTTGCACACATTATGTGACTTTAAGGCTGACTTTGCCCAGTATATGAATATAAAGTAGGCACTTTGGTACAGTATTGACAATACAGATACATTATCTTCTCAGTGAATTTAAAACAGGCTAAAAGAGACTGAATATATCAAGAGGCTAAAATGATTTCAATGATGATAGCAACAAGATAAAGATTAAGAAAATGATAGAAAATACAAACTAAAACTTTTTTTTTCATTTGTGAATCTGCTTGGCCTGTAGTTGGATTAAATTACATCGTCACAATGCTTACGTTTAAAAGAAAAAATACATTTTTAAAAATCCTAGGGAATCACATGATAAAAGGAAATTTTGCTGTTTAATGAAGCTAATGCAGTGTAATTTATCACTTCTAATACACCAATAAAGCCGTCTTGAAGAAAAACTCAGTGTTTTTTGCACTTCATAATTAGTTGAGAATTACATCTCATTCTCTTGTGTGTATATTTTATGCACAGGAAAATGACAGTAAAAGAAGCTTATGGGTCCTTTATTTATGGGTTCATGATTTACAACATCTTTCCCAGTTCAATTTGTAGCTGAAACATGACGGCTGGTGCTGTTCTCTCATAACTTTCTGCTCTATCATACATTCACAGTTTCATTGCTTGAATTTTTCCAGAAAAACACATCATGAATGTGTTGAATTCAGACCATAAACAAAGCTTAAAAAGAGCATTACTACAAGAGGATTTCTCCTTCAGTGTGACAAGCAAATCTCCATTTCCCCTCAACTGAGTGATTTCACAGAATTGAAATAAATAAATTCAAAGATTTCCTTTGTTGAGGAAAGACCTCAAGGCTTTCAAATCATGAAAATAGATTTTACATTAAAACAATTAAACAAGACCATTGTTGCTGCACCTGTAGTCGATGTATGTAGCTAGCTACATACATAGTGAGATAGACAAACACAGTTCAGAGAAAAAATAGTCAATGTATGTATGTAGTCGATGTATGTAGCTAGCTAGCTAACTACATACATAGTTAGATTAAACAAACAGTTCAGAGAAAAGTTAGAACATTCTTACAATTAGTATTACAACTGAGACATCCAACATAATGAGGAAACAGTTTTTACAAAAGTACTCATTGTACCTAAACGTCCTGAAGAAAAATAGAATATTTTGTTATGTCAATTTTTCTCTAGGGGAATCTTAAACCTTTTATGAAAACCTTAAACTCAGTCCACACAAGCAGCCCTTATTCTCATGCAAAACACACTTCTCAGCTCCCAATTTAATCAAATTAGCTGCTGCTGCGATGTATGCCTCAGGCATCTTTCAATTTTCCTTTGACTGACAAGTTGACAAAAGCACATCGATTCCCACAACTGTGCTTGTCATCTGCCTGACAAAACATGGCCACAGATTTTGATTGGTGGTCAAAATGTGCTCTAAATCTTTCACATCTGATTGAGGATACCTACTCCTACCTAAATTGTGCATATTAAATGCCTTGTCTGATAAACATGGCATTTTCTGACAAAGCTGTTGAGATTATATGTACAGTAGCTTCAGTGTCACAGTTCTCATTTGACCCTACAACCTGTGCTAGATGAGAAAACCAGTCACTGAGATAGTAATTTATGCCAAAATGGTCTTTTCCATCTTGGCTAGTGGATAAAAAGGTCATCTCACATATTCAGCCGACAAAGCTGAAACAATAAAAGTGTAATACCACCGAGTTAAAATAAAATGCATGACTTCAGGATTCAAGATCACTGGACAAGTTTGCAGCAACACAGACGGGTCTGGAACATGTGAAGAATGACTACAAGGACATGAATATTTCCATCAATCTATGGTGCAATCAGTTAACTAACACAGAGCCTGATGAAAAGGTCATCTTAATTTATTACACAACGAGAATAAATTATATGAGCGGGCTCCTAAAAGCATGAGGAGGAAACACTCCTTCATCTGCCCAAGTGTGCTCAGGGGTCTGCCTGAGGAACAATTCAACAGAGACATCGTGACAGCTCATATCCGGCCTCTGAATGTGCTCTCTGAAGATTCATATTTCAGACCAAGTCGAACACAAATTTAACCGCCCTTTAAGTTGTCAAAGAATTGCTCTGGGAATTAAGTAAAGTTCAGGGTAGCAACAGAGAGAAGATGAGCAATAATATAGCAACAGGATGTGAACAGAGAAACAAAGCTCAAATCAAGAATTAATCTGTGAAATACTATGAGGACCTTCAGCGCATCAAAACTGAATGATATCTATTATAGGAGGATACATAAATTCAAGCTTTTGGACACATTTCAAAGCTTCTTTACAAGGTTTTATATTTTTAAAGATTGAAATGATGACTTAAGATTAATATTATGTCCCTGTATTTATTTTTCTTAGCAAATAAAGAAATTGACTATAGTCACAGAAACTGACTATAGTGAAAAGAAAGATGATTTGGAGATCAATGGCTTAGTTGCACACGAAGTTTTAAAACAAATTATGATATCTAAAGCATTTTACAATTAACAAATACCCTAGTGTACAACTATATTAGGAACTAATAAATCATAAGCACTCATGCATAAAATCAATCTGTAGGGGGGCGGTGGATACAAGATGCCTTTGTAGGAGTATTGATTTTCTCACATAACTACTCCCCACCCCCCAGGGCACTGTGATTCTGCAATACTAACAGCAAGAAACGGTGTGATCAAAAACCCTTATATGTCTTTTAGCCGCTGCAACCCAAATTCTTCCTTAGGTACTCACAAGAAATATTTTAAATGTAAAATATTAAATGTTTCACCAGGACAATATGATATGCTGCTAGAGATTAATATAAAAAATAGACAGAAAAACCAAAGTATAATAAACAAAATGAAAAAGCCAAACATCTACTGGGATGTGAAATCATGACCAGTATAATGACTTGGACTGGCAATCTGGCACATTTTTTAAATGCCAGAAGGGCCGAACCACATGGTGGGCTGAAAGGCCAAAAGAACTGTTAAGGAAAAACAGGACCAAGGGGTTTATAACCACTAGATGCTGGAACAGAGAGCATCTTATCTTTATCCCACTAAAATGCTACTTACATCCCCTATATGGAGCAATATGTGTGTATCTATCCTTTAGGAAAAGATGCAGGAAGTGCTATATTTATTTTTCTACACTCTAATAAGTGGATCCAATAATAATAATGTTGACAATCATTAGGAAATAAGGAAAATTAGGGGCATAGTAAGAAACTATATAGATTAAAGTTTAAATAAGAAGAAAAAACGGACAAAGTTAAGAATTAAAATCTTAGACAATGTTTAATATACCAGACTTTTTCTTTTTTACACTAATAGTACACTACCACTGTTATGAAAAAGTTCTTTACGGTTAGCTGTACTTGTAATTAAGTGTCCATGTTTTTAAATGAATAGCTAAGAGCAGAACCAGATGGTTACAAGAAAGAGTAGTATTACAGAGTTAAAAGTGATATTGTATGTACACAGATTTGTCTTAGCTCTCTATATTCTGTCCTACAAATAGCTTTTAGGACACAAGAAGTTATTAGCATTGAGATAATTCAAATAATGCAGTTTAAGTTAAAGAAAAATGATAGCAGAAGGTGAATCTACCTTGCCATATAGAGCACCATCAATCATTCTGAAATGGGAGCAGCATAAATCATGCTGCCTTTTCATGGATACCTTTGTAAGCCAGGACTAGCGTGACTTGATTGCTATTGATTTTAATGAGTGAAAGTGAAGTGGTGGTGTTGCAGTTGATCTGCATTTGATGCGCACACCTCGTGTGTACACACGCATCAAGCTGGGATTGCAGAAATGACTAAGCTGTGACTTTTTTCACTCAGTTGATTCTGTTATGTCAAAAAGCTAATAATTTATAATCATTCATTTTTGATAATACAAAAGATTGACCAAAACAGTATGCATTATAATCCTCATTTGCTGCAGATATATACAGCAACATGGGAAACATATATTCATGTCTGCAAAGCCAATGCTGCAATGCTGCAATATGTCATGTCTGCAGAATTTTATTTTAAATGAGGATGCGAACAATAACCCAACCAAGATGACAGTTATCTCAAATCATTTCGACTTGGAAGGGCAGTCTGTTATCCTCTTGCCTTGGTTATTTGGGGTATTTGGACAGTCCATTATAAAAAGAATAAGAAAGAAAAGTCCAAGCTGTCTTGAAAGGCTGTTTAAAGAGCCAGTTAGATTAGGCCAGTATAGCTTGCCCTGTCTGTAATGGAGTTTCTGCCCCGGCAGATAAAAAAAGGTTACGAGGGGCACATACAGATCGAAAAGAAGCAAAAGACCTCAATGAAAGGGCTGTTGTTAAGAACGGAGGGAACCGGGCATGATCAGGGTTATCACTTTGGAGGTACTTTAACGTGTTTGTAATAAGGAAACTAAGAAACAACACCTCCATTGTTAGATTAAAACTATGTGGTAGAAAACATGACAAAAAAACAAGGTGAACTTTGCCAGAACTGCAGCTATTTTTCCTCTGAAATACAAAAAGAAAAAGCAATTAAATTTCAAATGTAGGCAGACCAAGATATCTTGCACAAACTGAGGAAGAGGTCTGATATGCACCCAGCAAACAGCGAATATCAAACGCTTGTTCTACACTCACTTAATGTGATAAGCTGTGATCAGATTGGCCCAAAGCCAGCCTTTAGCCAACATTTAGTGAGGACAGAAATCAGTTCAAGTTAAACGGCCCCAGTACCCAATACCTAATACATGCACAATAAAGAATGTGTTATTTTATAATCTCCATCCATCATTTGATAAATGTCAATGTCAATTTTAGAAATCACAGTATCTCTACCTGACTGGACAAACACAATTAGAATGGTTTTAGTGGTCCAGGCTGATTTAAGTGGCTGTTTTGATTGGATCAACCGACTTAACAGGCAGTCTTGTAAAACTTAAAGACATAAAGATGAAGTAAAGGGCAGGTACGATTTACATTTAAGCTTCTTTCTGACAGTGGAGAGGATACTATACCTCTTTTACAGAACCCTCGTGAAATGGCTACTTGTGATTTTGTATAGTTTTATTTCTCATAAATGTAATCCAGATCACATTTGATGCTGATAAAAAAAGTGACTCTTGCAATGACAACTGAAAAACAAGCAGTACATTTTAATGAATGTAGCTGGAAGACTATGTAAATACTCACACGCAGGAAGGATGGGAACCCGTTTCCATAATAGCCCACAGCAAAGTAGTCTGGTTTGGGCCGGATGACCTTCACTATGTTCTCATAGAACTGGGCCTGTTTCCGCTGTTAGCAGATATGGAAAACATTTATATTAGTTCTATGGAATGGATGTATGGCATCATACTTTATATAGCACTTTTCCAGTCTTATTGACCACTCAAAGCGCTTCACACTACATTCACCCATTCACACACACTCACACCCCGATAAGCACATCAGGGGCTCAGTGGCTTGCCCAAAGAGGGGAAGGGGAAAGGGGAAGCCTGGAATTGAACTCCCAGTTGCTTAAGACAACTGCTCTTCCACCTGAGCTACAGCTGCCCCTTCTATTTGGGATTTAAAGTGCAACACCAGGTAATTACTTATTCACTAAAGTAACTAATATCAGCAACAGTTGGACAAGGAGATCATCTGTTTACTACAAAGGATATTTTATAATTATATTTTATATAAATGGCAATGTCGCATTCATTTCTAAAATGTTAAAAAAAAAACAAACAACGGAAATGTTTGCAAGTTCATGCGAAAACAAAAACCAATAAGACCTGAGCTGCAATAAGAAATTCTGCCAGAATGATATCAGTAAACATTTGGGATCATAAACTAGTATATATTACACAACAATATTGTATTGTATAAAATAGTTAAAGCAATCAACACAGAAGCCCAAGATGAAGTTTGTCTAGCTGCCTCGGAGCAGCTTAACACACATGTGTATAATCTTTATATATAGAGAGCAGTAACAGGGGTTAAAATAGATTTGTGTAAATAAATAAATACATAAAGAAAGAGAGTTACAAAAAATTAAAACAAAACCCAGGGCTCTGTGAAAGTGGACACTTGACTGGTAATAGAAAATGGTCATAAGTTACAGGATGATGGAAATGCTGTTTGACAACAAAATAATCTTACTTACCAAAGATGCACTAAGCTGCTCAAAGTCGAACATTTCATTCTCATACTGTTCAGCCAGTTCCTTGCTCAAGATGATTGCCTCCTCCCACATCTATTGAGTATTCAAAGGCAAAGAATGAATTAATCATAAAGATTAAAGTGAGGATAAAGCTCTCATTTCCTGCCAGTTGAATAACAAATTCTCTGCTGGGCTTTCACCGGGAACACTTTCCAACACAAGCTTTTCATGAAAATAAATTATTCTTATGTCAATATTTTTTTTTTTGCTTTTTGTTGATCTAAACATCTAAACCCAGATGCTATCATTTATTACTTTTCCCTAGAGAGTAATCTAGCAGTGGCATGGATTCAAATATAGATGTAAACCACTCAAAACATGTTAAAAGTATTTTAAGAGGCTTCCTGACAAGTTTGATATGACTATAGTGGGTCAGACTAGAGGTACATCAAGCTCAGACTGCTACTCAGAGCAGCCTGCCATCAGTGAGTGTGGCACTGGCAACGCCATCTGGGGCTGCTTTCTAGAAACTGTTGTCAGCTGAATCCCTACTCTCTGGAGTGTTGATGTATTCTTCCAGCCACTGTAGCAAATTGATATCACTCTGCTGGATTTGTATGTGCATGTTTAGCCAAGTTTCTTCCAAAGAATTGGCTCCCTGACTATATTTTGCTGAGTGGCAGTTGGCATCCTGACTCCGATGACACATACAAAGTCTTCAGACATCATCCCTGAGAAACTCTGGCTGTAGATCTGGAGAACAAGTCCAGGTTAAGCTTACAGGGTGGAAAAACATGTTTGTCCTTTAGGAAAAAATACATGAAGAATGTCCAAATATAGCACAAAACCAGGTTATTTTCTCATTCTCAAGTGGCACAAATGGTATTCGAGTATGGCAATAATGTGGCATTAAGGGAGAAGAGAAAAGGACACATGGGAAGGGGGGGTTATATAAAAGGTTAGGTTACTCATGAAACAACAAAACATGGCACATGCTCAAATGTTCAGATAAACACTTTAACCCATTTAAAAAAGAAAATTCTTAGCAAATCATCTGATAAATATTACCTTATACTATAATAAGCCTACATAATTGTAGGTGCTGATACATCTCTTACCTTTCCCTTGTCAAAGTAGTTAATAATCTCCTGGTAGAGCTGGTCCTTAAGTTGTCCTTGAGTTGTGGGTTGGTAACCATCTCTCTGGGTCAGGTGGGCTGCACATTGCTCGTCTGACCACTAACAGAGAACAAAGTAGCAGTGGGGTCAACACTGCGCAAAACAATGCAGCGGAAAAGGGGTGATGAAAAATTGATCTTTGACGTAAAGCCAATGCAAATGGGTGAAATGGATGTGTAATTCTTTTTAATGCTGTCCCACACTTTGGCAGGGTAAGAGGGAAACTTGAGACATGGCTAGTGATGCATACATCAATAAGTATTGAATGGTTCAGGAAGCATCAGTGTAATACATTTCTGTGACTATGGCTTGAAGGGGTTCGTTTGCAAAAACATTATCTCCATTTTGATTTATTTCCACAAATCAAGTTTTGCACTCAAGTGGCAATCAATTAAAGTGATGTTTTATTTTCCCCATCAGAAATCCTAAATGTTTCTACCCTTTGATTGGGTTGTGATTTTAACGAGAAAATCAATAATACTGCTGTTATTGGGTTATTCCTGTCTTTATCTGTTTCTGCTAATGAATTTCATACGCTTTGGTTTATGGCATGAGAATCTCCAAACTTCAAGCTGAAGTGGAGCTGAGATAGTTAAGAAAAGCAACATTAGTGCATGTTTTGATTTCCTTTGCATAAGAGCAAAAAGCAATGGCCCTGTTTACTATATGGATGGCTTGTTCTATAAATTAGAGAGAAGTTAGTTCCATGAGAGTGTGGAGCAGCCTGGCAACTCGTCAATCTGGGTAAAATGTAGAGAAAACAATCCTGTTTGTGTGTGTGGATGCATGAGTCAGGATAGGTTTGTTCCCAGCCTGTTTTATATCCACACACAGTTGTGGTGATATGAAAAAGGATGTTGGGAAGCTTTGGCTTAGCTTAGCTACTGATTCTTTTACAGTTTGAAAGGCGTAGTTAGATGGTAAAAAGAATTTTGTTTGTTCATGGATGGCCAGCAAGCCTGTATCGACAAAACAAAAGTGCTGATACATTACTGACAACACAAGTGCTGTTAATTCATCAAACTACAATGCTGCTGCTGCTGGTATTTTACTTTAAGACCAATCATTACAACAGGAGCGGGTTTTAATATATAAACACTGGTGGATGCAGATTTTGTAACTAACATCAGCAATTTGGTCAGCTTAGTGACAATAACAATAAAAATCCTTTAGATTTGAACTGATCAATCATTCTTATTCACTTTTGTACTTCTGTGGGAGTGTGAAAGGTTGACAGTAAAGACGAAAAAGGATTCACTGGTGGAACAAAATCACTTCCAGGACATAACAATAGAGATGTATTTCTTGTATGCTATAATCAGAAAGACACAGGAGCGGATGGAAAGCAGTAAAATTGACTCCTGAATATGTGACTGAGACAAGGTAGTGATTCAGTCACAGCCTGAGCTCTCCTGTCTAAACCTGCAGAAAGGCTGAAGCAGTCAGCTATTTATGCAAATAAAGATCAGATACTGGATGATACAATTCTGGATGAAAAGTGCAGAGGAACTACTTCAAATTCACAGTATACCAAGTCCCAACTGGGAATAAAGAGTGCAGTTCATCATATTAGAAGTCTTGTATGTGGATGTGGCACATTTCCAGCTAGAAGAAGAACTGCATTAACAGAATGTTGAGAAAGCAAAGAAAATATTTCATGATAACCTATTAATACTGATGGAACTAACTGAAAATATCTTTCACTTAAACTGTTTTGTTCCCAAAGGGCAGGGATGCCTCACACTGATGCTTGTGATCTGCAGCGCATGGTCTTTTCTACACCACTTCAACTACGATGGCTGGGATTTGCATTGGCTATGCAAGGTAAGAATGATTATGCTCAGCAATTCGTCCTCCTTAGCAGCCACCTCATGCAAGGGATGAGGCCCAATCCTTTTAACTCTAAAAATCCAAAGACATATTTGTTTAACGCCTTAAATTAAACACAACCTGCCAGACAACAGCTTTGCAATAGCTCTGAATAAATTTTTCCCTTCTCTGTGTATTTATTACCAGTCTTGTTTATATACCTTGAGCAGTTTTGCGTGTAGCAGCAGAGTGTAAGCAGCCTCGGTGTAGTTGTCGCACTCTCTGTGGAGGTCACATAGCTTGTACAGGTACCTGATAAGACATAGCAGGGATTTAGGGTCATACCTATATGGGGCTTTTCACACGTCCTCCCACGTCTACTTTACTTTTTTATGTAAAATGCCTTGAAACGGTGTAAGGTCTGCATATTTTAAGACGAATTCTGGACTGTCTTACCTGATGTACATCTCTTCTCTGTCTATCTCCTTGTAAAAGTTCTGCAAAATTGACAGAAACAAGGTATTGTGACAAATTTAAGAGATATTAAGTATTAAGTATCCGCATGACTAAGTATAAATGTGATGTTATGTATTACTAAAATGGAGACCATGGCTCAGATACATGTCAGCCACTGAGTCATGCCTGTAGATGCAAGTAAAAATCACATTATGTGAGCCAAAATTAAATGTCATTCAAATAAAAAAGAGGTTTGGATGAAACGTTCTTAATACTGCAAGATATAAAAGCCATACTTGTTTAGCTAGACTTTTAACTCATAAAAAATGCTACAGTCATTTACATGTGTTTTATACGACAAAGGCTTGCATGCAGCACGCATTGTTGTTACTGGGCTTCTGCATGAAACAAGGATTTGTTAGATGTCGTCTTACAAGGACGTTGACGGTGCAGCTCATGCGATTTTCCTTGTTTTCATCATGCATGATGGTCCTGTAGTCCAGCAGCCTCTCCAGCAGACGCACCACCAGAGTGACAAAGTTTTCGCCTGACCTGGACAAATACTTGTGCTTTCTGCAGTGTTCCAGCAAACTGACAAGACAAGAAACATGGCAGAGGTTATTTAAAGCTCTACCAACAGGGAAATGTAAAGCATCTACCCAAAAGGATGTGGGGGAAAACAGCATCTAACCATGTGACAAACTGTGATGAAAAGTCTTGTGATCGTCCACACAGTTTGGTTATTTTGAAGGGTGCCATGTTGCAATTAGCATTATCTAACATGCGAGAGGCTCAGGCGTAATCCTGCCCATTAATCAGCACTTACATTTTCTGAAAGAGAACTTTGTACTGCTCGTCTCCACGGCCTCCCTCCACCTCGTGATCCAGCTTGGTGATGATCTCGTTCTCAAACTGCAATTAGACAGAGCAGGCGTAAATAATTGGTGCAGCTAATTTCTCAATTCATTAACGCCATCTCCCTGCATCAAGTCATGGCTGAGGGGGGGGTTAGGCTTCAACTTTAACCGTTCCTCTCTTACTGCAAGCTACTATTTTCTGTTCATTTTTAAAACTTTCCTTTATCTGTTGAAACTTTGTTAGAGGCTGGGACAAATACAGAAAGAAAAGACATCCTCTTTACTTCAGCTCTGGTGTTGTTGGAGCTGCTGACAGTGATGCATGGACTTGATCTTCTAATATTTGTGTAGCAGCTGTATAAAGCCTGACTTTATTGTGCTGAAACAAAACAATTTTTACTGACTTCTTGATGTACTTGCCTGCTGCCCAGACGCAAAGTACAGAACAATAAAGTGCAGCCTTGTAAGAAAAGATATACAAGCTGTTATCTGTTAGGCCAGAGATTTACAACTTGCACAAACAAAGAAAAAAAACACAGTAAATGGAATAATGCTGAACTGCAACCCAAAAAGGGGCCACCTCAAAGCAAAAACAACGAGAAATTTGCATTAAACTCCAATGAGCTTAAATAGCAACAATCTGTAACAACTGTAGCAACAATCCATCTTCACTCCCACAAAGACTTCACGGTTGCTAAAAATGGGGTGAGAGAGAAATGTTGATAAAACTGCCATTCTCCAAAAACCTACAAAAGCCAAAAGAACACATTTTATTTCTTTATAGTTTAATAATAGTTGTATATGCTGGAAAACCCCTCAAAATACTGAATGACTGAAAAATCCTCTGACAGAACAGCTGCAACCGACTGGATTTCCTCATGTAGAAAAATGTCATTTTGCACAGCTGAAATGCATAATATTAAGTTGCACTTACCACCACAACTGATTACTGCTGCACACCATAATATTTGCAAAACTACAAATAGTCTGTGGAGGATTTTATCAGATGGACTACTGTGTGCTCTCCTGTTTTTCAGTAAAGACATCACTCCCCTCGTACAACCTGGCTACAGCGTTTTAACGTAGGAAGGACGCACCCGCTGGAAGCTGCACGTGAAGTGGAACTCGCACTGCATCATGTCAAAGAAGATGGGGATTGTGGCCTTCCGCAACTCAATCTCAGGAACAAGAGTCATCTCTAGAATAGGGCCCACCATCTCAGGGATGAATTTTTTCTTGTGGGGTCCTGAAAGATGAAAGGTAGATCACAAACCATCAGAAGAAGCACACGTTTCACAAACATCAGCTAAGAAGGGACATAGAGATGTAAACACCCCACTGATTTAAAATAACAGGATACCCGTCTCCTCGTGTTTGTCAACCCCCCACCCCACACGCACACACACACACACACACACTCATTAGAATAGTCAAGCAGCATCTACCTGCTAATAAAAAGGCCTAAGGTGAAAAAAAACATTGGGCATGTTAAAACAAATCCATCTAATTTCATGGAAAGCTTCTAGTTAAAGGATCAGATGGTGTTACAGTGAGAGAAGAGAAACAGGTGTTGAAAAAGAACAACCAAATCCCTTTGGAAAATGATTTCACTGCAGCAAAGAGATTTGGCTGCAATAATAAGTCCCTTCATCAGATTATAAAGCTTATTGGAACATGATTGCAATATGTTTAGCTGCTGATCTTTGTACACTGACAGAGAATGACTGACAAGATATTTGGTTTCACATTGTCATATATACATACAAGCCATGTCATTAGTAAATGGAAAAAAAAAACTCTTCACTTCTAAAAGTGAACAGTAAAGACACAAAGATGAACCTGAATTACCTAGGTTGTACCACATATCCCTGATTTCAAATCCAATCTGTCTTCTCATGTCCTGATACCTGAAACAGAAACATGGATAAAAATATGTCAAACAGCTGTAAATGATAAATAAAAATAAAATACAATAAATTCACCCATTTCTGTTTATGCTGGCTCTTATATTTCTTATACTGGCTTCAGACATTCCCTTTATCTTACACACAAAAGAACACTGGAGCTGATGTAGAGCTATAGGTATAGCAGAAGTTACTGTACAAACATCATCTTCAAATTATGATGACGCTGTACAGTTTATGCTTGGTCAAAAAGTTCTTTGTTACATCACAATTTTTTATGATACAATCCATCTGATAAAAAAAGAAAAATACTTAAATAATAGGAGCTTTAGTTGGAATTTGGCATTTGCTCATTCTTGATATAATTAGCAAAAATACAGAAAAGATAGAAAACAATGAGCAGAAGACAAACTCAACTGAGCCCTGTGCCTAGTTTTTAGATCCAAAACTGCATATTCATAATCTGCAGCCATATGGCCTGTTTCAATACTTCTGGAGTCATGGTAAGAGAGACACTTGCAATATTTTGTGCTGTACAACATTTTAATTCATTCATGTCCGGGAACACATATCCTGATATTTACGCATACTAACAAAATATTGCAAGTGTCTAAATGGATTTTCAAGATTAAAATGAATATTCCTTTAAGATGTTAAGGTGTAACTTTAAACATTTTTCACAGAATTATACTATATGTGGAGATTATTTGAGCAAAGGCCAGTTCAGAATAAAGTGGAACAAAATTAGAGAGATTTTAGGACAAACAGTTTTTGCGAGGTCTCCAAACTGATCATTTTAGCAACATCTGTTTTCAAAGTTTCTCATCAAAACCTCAAATTGAAAAGGTTAAAAAACTTCCTACACATTTTTGTAACAAATCAAATTCTCTCTCTGTCATACTTCCTCTCACAGATGGTAAATTAAAACCCCAAGTGTTTTTTTATCAAGCTCATAAAAATATCAATAGTGGAACTTTATACTTACCCTAAGTATTTATTTAACTAATGAAGGATATCTTATTAAATGGCTTTATTAATTTGATTTTATTGACTTTCTATATTGAATTTTATTTTTGCTTTTATTGGTTTGACAAACTGCCAGTCCTCTAACTCACTGACATAACCATGTGCTTTAAATGCTTTTAATTTTAAAAGCTATGAAACTATTAAAAATGTATAAATGCAACAGAATTCATGTAAATGGATTAAGCACAGTTTAAATGTATTTGTTTGGTTTTTCATGCAGTTCTCATGCAAGTTGATACACACATGCAGGTTGGCAGTGTGTCTCTGGATATGTATTTGAAGACAGAAAAAAGACAGCTGTTGATATAAGGAACTGTGTTTTGATCAAATAGACTTTGTTGACACCTTCTGTGCCAAGAGCCCTCACATAAATAAAGATTCTCAGAAATTTGGTTTTTGCGAGTGAAGAGCTGTTCAGCTTGGTCATGCTTAGGTCATAAACTAATCTCCCAGGCTGCTATGTGCCTGTCTCCCTGCATGCCATGCTGCTCCAGGTCATGGAAAGGACAAATAATAAGATGGAAAAAACAAAGAGGGGCAGAGTAAGAGTGAATGATGGAGAGACTAACAAGAACAGAAACAAAGCGGCGAAGCGGGTGTAAAGTTAGATCAGTTCTGGCTGCTTTGATAGATTGGAGATTTCTTAGAAAGAGAAAAATAAGTTCAAACTCTATTTCTTTTAACAAGAAATATAAAAAGACAACAACCCCTAAAGAGCTATATATGACCTTTATTTTCCCCTTTGACCCATTGATAAATAACAACACACTTTACTGTTGGGAATAACTGCTCAGAACTTAGATTAAGTTGTGTTTAAGCTTTAGAGAAGACTAACAAACATGGCTGCTCAGCAAAGCAAATTGATAAAACAAGAAAGCTGTACAAATCTATTACAACAGCTGTGCTATGTCACTGCTGCTCCAACATGTTTATGCATTAATTGAGACAAATGTAGAAAGAGGACATTGCAATTACAGATTACCAAGGGTTCCTGCACAATGAAGTAAAACAATTCTTTCATTGCAAAAACCTGACCCACAGCTGTGTAAAACATTGCTTAACACATTTTTAACAACCAATTTCCTTCTTTTGCAAAATATATTCTATAATTAATCTGCATTGTTTATTTATTGCATTCTCACAGGATCCATTTACTTATAGGGGAAGTATCATCAACACAGTGTGAGAAACCCAAAGCATGTGAGACTAATCGCAGTACATTTGCACCACAGAGCTGAAGCTCTGACTAATATATTTTAAGAGAATAAATAGAATAAACTTTTCTTTCCCAAATAGTAAACAATCATATTCGAATTTAGACACCCTTATTTATTCTCAAGGGAAAACTCTCTTGGTATTACCGTATCTGTATAAAAACAGCAACCAACATAATCAGAAGCAGCATCACGTCAGTGGTGACAGATTGGCAAACAGATGGGAATCTAAACAAGGCCTAAGCTGCCACAACTCGGCCCAAGAATCACAAGAATTAAAAGTATAATGATTTGAATAAAGCCCTCAATTCATGAATAAAAAAAACAATGCCACATTTTGCTCTCCGGGTCTACATAGTCAATTTTTACCATTAATGGATTGAAGAATATGAAAATCGAATTCATTGGTGGTGGAAAAAAAACTGTATCAATTTGTGCGACAGACTGACTTATAATTCCTTCAGTCTCCGGATGACCTGCCTTTACCAAAGTGCTGTCACATTTATCAGCTTAACTCTAATAAATTTGCCCTTTGCTTCAGTTACTCTTGTCTTTCAAAAACCAGCAAATACAAGAAAAACTTCAGTATTTTTTCTTTAAAAATATATTTCAAAAAATAAAACATAAAACAACTCGTTTAGCAACAACTGGAATCTTCGTTGACTTTTTAGAGATATTTTTAATAAAACTAATACAGCTGTACTAAATTTAGATGTTCTCACACAGCCACTTGCAACATCAGTTGCTGGTGTGTGACAAGGCGCCATAGATCAAAATATAGCTGTCATATGATGCTCTGGGCTGGAACACAAAGTTGGGACATGCAATATCTTAACCCCTGGGAAGCTGCACGGCAATGGATATCTAAGGAATCTTCATATTGAAAATCAGTGTTCCATTACATTCAAGTTGAAAACTTAAAATGCTTTACTTTAAGGTGTTACAACAAATTTAACATTTGATTCGTATATAACTGGCTGCATAATGTCAGAATTTGGCGATACCATATTAATGCTGGAATACTACAAATGCTGCAAAAGCATCTGCAATTTTTTTAATTTGACTCTTCAGTTTCATCCTGGCATGTCCCTCCAGGCCAAGTAGAAAGACTGTCTAACATCATAGGATGCAACAGAGTGACTTAAAGAAAACAGTGACTCCTCTGTATCTTCTGTATTGCCCACCGATGACACAGCACTTTGGTGCAACAATGTAAAGAAGCAAAAAGAGAAGAAATTGTGGGTGGCAGTTCTGCTGACCCGTAACTAATGTCAATTCAGACCCTTTTTCACACATCGAGCTACTTCAGAGCATCCACTGGCTCTTACAGAACTCTAAACCCCAACTGACTGCTTTGCCAATACTACAGAAAAGCACGCTAACAGATTTTGACAGAAGAGGGAAGATCATTGAAACAATTCTTAAAAAATAAGCTGTGTCACCTCTTTACAGCTTGGCCAGGTCAAAGCACTTTTACAATCCAGCTGTCAAGGGGAACAAGATGGCAGAGCCTAATGACTGATCTTGGGCAGAGTACAGGACGGATTAGAAAATATAAATAGATACCTGCCTGTAAATGACTGTATATAACTGCATGAATTATGTATAACACTTGACTGTTTTTGCATCTCATTATCATATCAGTAAACACACCTTCAAATAGCACGCATATGCTTATGTATAAGTAGGCTCTTTCTCCACATATGGGTGTACAGATGACTGTGCATGAGGCATCGTGTACTCATCCAAACTGAGACAGATGCAGGATGCCGTTCTGTCACACTCCTGTAGACAGACAGACAGCTCTGACTGTCGGCTGTCAGGACCTACATCGCAAACCTGTCAACTACGGGCAGAAAGCTTTTGGAGAGGTTAACTAAGAATAACATGTCTGCTGAAGGACATTGATGAGTTGGTCTCAGCAGCATCTGCTGAGTAATGCAACTTGGACAAGGGGGATAAAGATCATGCCTGAGAGGAAAAAAAGATGAATGTGAGGGCACTAGGTGATGAAAACGAAGTAGATGGAGAACAAAATATAGAGTAGCTGAAACAGCGTAAGATGCGAGAAGAAAACATGCACACATGATTGACAAGCAGTTGCTTGTAAAGACTGCTCAGATGAGATCAAAGCCTGAAGCAAAGACATGTGCAATAAACACAAGACTTGACATCATGATGCTCTCCCTTCCTCATTATTCGTACGAGCATATCATAACAATGACATGGCTGTGTGCTCATTTATCTAGCTGCATCTGTATCTGTGTGGCACCAGCTCCATGGTATCCACAATCGGCCCATCTACATGAAAGTCTTTCATTTCAGCCTCCTGACTTTCCTCTTCCTCTGTCCTCCTGCTTTAGACCTGGAAATCATACACTGACTGCATTCTGAGGGACGTCTTAATAATGCAACCAGAGAAGGGAGGATCAATGAAAACTAAGGAGCTGACTGGAGCTTCTCATTTTATTAAATGACTTCAACTCATATGTCATCAACTCCTCTGGCCTAAAGGGGCTGAGACAAAAAATAAGGATTTGAATAGAGGATGCGCAAACTGAAATAAGAGGAATGCGTTATGTTTGTCATGGATGGATCAATTCATTACTAAGATATGAGCTCACTGCATGTAAAGGGCCTGAAAAGAAGCCATTTATGCAGTAACGTCTATGAGGTTTGTTCTGAAAATAATCTAAGTAATCCAAAGTTAGATTATTTTTTAAAACTGGACATGTAGTTCTAATGACACCTGACAAATGGATCGACTAGATAGGAGGAATCAGGGGAAAATCCAAAATTAGTGTCTTGAATTTTAAAACCTTAACTTTCCTTAACCTTAAGTCATCCCAAAAGTACAAAAAAAAAGGTGACATAAAAAGAGCTATAATAGCATTTATCCTCCAATCTAACCCAGGTAGACATGTTTAGGTTTTCTACAGTGGTCTATCAGTGAGTATGAGAATGACACCTTAATTACATAGGCGGCAGCAGTGGACAAGAATCTCACAAACAGTACTGTGACATGCATGATGCAGGATGCAAACACAAATAGCACAGCTTCACAAGTCTTTGAGTTCACCTCTCTGTTCTTTTTCTCTGCAAGACACATTATTTAGTACAGCAGACAAATATGCAGCAGCACACAAGAGATGCAGAGGGAAAGGAGGGAAAAAGAGCTGCAAGCTGGGAGATGGGCACAGCAACTGATAAAGAGAGAAGCGGTTAGAGCTGTCCATTTCGGAAAACTGACATTTAAAAATGAGCATTAGAAAAAAAATCCCATAATAGAAAAGACAGGCATCAGCTCTGCTTTTTTAGATTTCTACCAGAAAGGGCAGATGCAGGTGAATCTAACAGCTGCTTTAAAGTAGCAAAAGTTTCAAGTGGAGAAAGACAAAGAGGAACATTTTGTCTTTGTATTATGCTCCTGTCCTGCCCGAGGGGCAGTTAATAATGGCCAGTAACAAAGCATCGACCAACAAGTTGTATTACTGTCAAGAATGACCCACAGTGATGTATACTTTGCTGACTTAAGCTCTTCCAAATGAAGATAAGAGCCAAACTGCTCAGCATCTTCCCAGAAAGCATTCATCTATCTGAATGCATTATCCAACCCTCTGAGTAATACTAATGCAGATAGATGCCCTTTTGTAGAAGGTGGAGATGAGCTGGAGGTAAATAGTAAAGGTTTCAGTTTTATGGATTTGAAAACAGAAGGCCGCTCTGCTCTTTCTTCCACATGGAGTAGGCAACAAGTACAGCTCCACATGAGCCACAGTGACTTATTCCTGTGAGTTGTTGCTGCTTAACCCAGACAGGGAACTTGGATGTTGTAAAAACAAGGACTTCAGAGTGTTTTTTACTCACTTGTGGAAGATCTTGGCTCTTTTGTCGCTTGAGAAGTTCTCCAGCTGCAGTGACTCCTGGGTGAGGAAGGCTACAGCCAAGTGAAAGTAGTTGTTCCACAACTAATCCAGATAAAGACACACAGAGAGACGAGCAATGGTGAGTGGGGATGGGGGTTAGAGATTATTTACTCAGCGCTCAAAACGAGTTTTACAACGGTGTTACTCAGTACTAGACAGCGTGGGCAGGGAAAGCTTTACGGTTTCATTAAATCAAAAGCATTAGATGAGATGGTTCCACTTCTGTGTTGGAAAGCTGTCCCAGTGGATGAAGAGGTTGGTGATTTAGGCCCATGTCCTCCACAACACACTTTTAATCAGACAATGACAGCAAAAGGAATCCAGATGTCACCATTTTTCATGGCTGTGTAAACAATGTCTGCAAGCATGTGAAATAAGATTCTTCATGAGTGTTAAACATGAGAACAATTCCTTACGAGAATGATCAAGCTAGAAGTATAAAAATCCCTTTATCAGACACAACCGTTTAGTTTTACACCACTGAACTGCATCTTTGAAAGGAAAACCCAACAGCTTTAATCATAAACCACGAAGAGCAGCTTTAAGTGCTTTTAATCATACAAACACATGGCTACATTATTTAATCCATAAAGGCTTTAAAAGCTCAGAGGAGTTTGGCTGTTGACAATTCCTCCATGTGTCAGACATTTAAAAAGCAAGTAATTGTGCTATTCAAGGGTGAGCAGGTTAAAGTATTCAGCAATGCACATAAAATTGCTGGCAATTACAGAGTAATTTGTATTCTCGCTCCACAATTTTTACACCGACTGCCTTTGGTGATCATTTTTTTCCTACTCAGAGGGGCCAATGATACTGCGTTTGAAACGACCCCAGTGTGAAGCTGCTGTGAAGTTATGAAAAATGCCTCAAAAAACATTTCCAAAGAGCTTTTACTAGTGCTTTAAATATGCATCCAGTGTGAACATAAAAAGATCATCATGTTAAGTAACAAGGAGCTGACATAGAGTTGTTTGATGGAAGTGCTTACCTGTAGCTCAAAGTTGGCTTGATCCATAAATTTCTTGTTCAGCACTGCTGCATACTGACTAATAGCCCGAAGGAAAACTCTGAAAGCAAACGAGAAATGTTAAGATTGAGTCATTAAATTGATAAAGGGATTTCTCCGTTATAACTTGCTTCTCCAAAAGGGCCTCCCTGTACATGAAACATGGGCAGTGCAGGAGATCTCTGCACACTGCGGAAACACAGATCCTAACAAGTAGCATGCCAAAATCACAGGGAGAAATTCAGCTAAAATGACCATACCAAGCATCCAAGCACAACCCAATTCAAACCCCAGGCAGGTATAGGAGAACGAAACAAAAACAAAAACATCAGATCAGCTGCGCTCACTTTGGAGTTTCTGCTAATTTCTCTACTCCAAGTAAAGCACATGATCAAGGTGTCTTATATAAAGAGTGACTTGATTACAAAAATGTGTCTCATTGCAGTGTGACAAGACTAGCAGCTAAAGAGTTGCAAAAAAAAAAAAAAAAAAGACACAAAACACGTCTTACTTTTTATGTCATGTGATAAAAAGTTTTATTCCAGTCAAAAGAATAACAGAAAATCTCTACAAACGTGTTCTAACATGATTCTGCTTTTGTTTGAAATGATTAATTAAGGTCTGGGTGGTGTGCCCCTCAGACTCATTAAGCAAGATTGATCTAAAAAGCACACAGGATGAGAAAAAAGCAGTCCTATTTACACACATCTCCCTTGTAAGCAATGCAGTTGCAACTCTGATTCAGTCTTTCTCTTTGTAAGATGCACGAGTTACAGAAAGCCAGAGAAGAGCTGAAGTGCATCTACTGGAGAAGACTATCTTATGGGTTAATTCACTAATGCTGGAAAATGAAATGTTAATAACTTAAGTGGCATGAAGCTTTTAGTGGCAAATTAGAATTGCTACTCGCAGTTACAGTCTCTTCTTTGACAGCAATGCCTGGAAAAGCCATTCATACGACAATATGGATGAGTCTCTAAGAACTTCACACTAAACAAAACCCCACTGTTTGTAATTTTAAAAAAATCTAGCAAAGCATATTTGATTAAAAAAAGCGATACCTCCTGTTGACACCCCCCCCAAACCACAAACCAACATGCCGATGCACAATGAAAACATGTCTGAGGGGGATGAAAAATGGCAAGGTGACACAAGGACAACTGTTATGCCACTTGAGTGGACTGCATCAGGGTTTCATGGGCAAGCAATACGGTGGCATTAAGAAGTAGCGCTCGTGTAACCAACACTGGCAGGTAAGCAGACATGTGCTGCATGTGCAGCTCAGGAGAAAGTGCTCTACATTTACTTCTCAGTCAGGTTAAATAATTAGCACAACTGGGTCTCATTGTGGGGATTGGCAATTCCACATGCATCATGTGCAAGCTCCTTACTCTGACTTTCAGCTGCATGGTACTATAGGGATCTGGGAACTTATTGGAAGGTCAACATTTAAAGCTATGGAGACAGGGCAGGGGTTTCCTACTGCCCCTACAAACTGACCCTGAACAGGAATAACATCACTGTTAACACAGTAGTGCTGAGGGACCAGGGTATTTTCAAGCCATACAATATTCATGTCCCACATTTATCTCCATTGCTGACTAAATCCTATCTGGGGCTGATGTGTGATACACACTTGGTATGACCTTAATCATTAGCTGGAAAGGTTAACTGTCATTGAACACCTTTGGATATTCCAGTAGAACTCCATTTTGCTGGCTCTCTGGCCCCTGAGTACCCCCCACCATTGCCTAAGCACTAACAGCCTATTAACACCATCCAGTCTGCACTTGCGCAGGCACCCCCACAGCAAGAAATTCACACAATTTTCTGCAGCTGTGAACATGCCAATAGAGTTGATGCGCTTAATGCTGGACTGGTGCCTAAATGCATCTCCTCCCAATCCATCTGTGTGGGCTAAGAAAGAAGTTGTGCTTTTATTTTTGGGAAAAAATATAAATAAAACTTATGTATATCATCTGGGACTTCCAAGTCCAGATGAATAAAATGGTGGTGGCCAACCAGTGGGACATAGTGATCATGTATAAGCAGTAGATGAAAGCTGTAGTGATCAATATATCTATCCCCAATGATGGAAATATCAGGGAAAAGGAGCATGAGAAACTGGAGAAGTACCAAGGCCTCAACAAAGAACACCACGTTAACTGAGTATTAAGCACGTTAAATTTATCTTCTTTTTTTGAGACTATTTTTGGAGGAGTCCTTGTAAGCGCATAAATGCAGTGCTTTCAGTTTTAAGGGCAAAAATTCTTACATGAACTTATACATCTGGGCTATACCAACTCTAATTAGTAGCACAGCACTCAGAAACAATACTGACAATACACTAAACATACATCATCCCACTATTGCTGATTATTTTAACCACCAGTTGCCATAATTGTACAAGATATTAGCAACGCTGCACACAGCTTCAACATCTGGGTCACACAGTGAGAATAAGAGAGAGATCAGTGCTTCTCACTGATTCTGGCTGAATTTGATTCAACAGGCAAAATGCAGCTGTAATGAATCTTTTCTTCTTAAGCCCAAGTATCAACTTCACAGTTCCACTTCAAACACTCCATGAAGTGTGCAGATAAAATTTCCAATTGTTCTCTATAAATCCAGTCTGTGCCATCTGCATGTCAATATTAGATCCTTCTCACAAACACCTTTTATGAGTGTATCAAACACAGTGATTTAAACCGTACCAACAGAGGTCAGCAGTCTGACTGCACGCAGACATATAATGGGCTTTAACAGACAGGACAGTTCCTCTGTGAGCACATCCTGCCATTAATTAAAGTGAAAAACTTAATGAGGTGGATGAAAATAGAATATACCCTCCCTCACAGTGACTCCGACAAAGCCAGTCCAACAGGGCCATTTCAAACAGGATTAAAGGAATACGTAACAAACTTCTTAAACTTTGCGATATACAGTGTTTAATGTGCATTTAAAGTATGAAAATTTTAATTTGCATACCTTAAGGAAATGTGATATATTAATACAAGCTCTGGTATGACTGTATTCAAGATGGCACATAAGGAATTATTCATCAAAAGACAGAAAAGTGTGTAATCAAGAATTAACTAACATATTGATTTCACAGAACACTTCGCTCAGACACAGCAATGGCTGTTTTGATTGGAGCCAACTGCAAGATGGATATGCAAGCTACAGCAGTAAATTTAATTTAAAACACTACGAATTTGTTAGACATCCTAAAAATGGTGTTTCTAAACATATCCTTTTTCATTCTGCCTTTTTTTGGTCTCATTTGGTGTTCAGCAGGGAAATCAAGGCAGCTCTAATCACCGCCGCAATGCACAAGACTTATTTTCTGCTGAGAGAGACAAAAACACAACTAATTTCTTATTAGGTAGTGCAAAAGTATCTTTGTATCTCCCACACATTAGTAATTTTAATGCAACATACATAATGTATATCACATGCAGATTTACCTTTTACACACCTTGTGTTATTCATTTATTAATTTTTATACCTGGTGACCTCCTGCTAGCATTGGCATATAGACTTAAGCCGTCAGATAATCTGCATCTTAGCTATATGCTAATGACACTATCAGCATATCATACTTGCTAATTGAGTTCAGAGTGCATCACGGATAATTATCTAAGCCATTTGCAGAATAGCTGGCATATCTGCCTGTACTGAGAGATAGTGGAAGGTCAAAAACCTTCAGTATCACATCCAATAATTAAATTAGATTGCATTTATTTTGGAAACTTCAATCTATTAAATCAATGTACCTGTGAATATATATTTAACTCAATTTACACAGCAATATGATAGCTGTAATGCAGCATTGATATAGTGTAACCGGATTAAATTTATCAAAGCTTTACAGATCGTATGTAGGAAGTCATACCAAGCAGCACACACCAGGGATGCTAAGGGAAGCTTTAAATGACTTAAAAATATCACTGGTGTGAGTCAAAGTACTACAATCATGTCCTAGACCTTTCCATTAACACAGAGGGAAGAGCTTCTCATCTCCTTGCTTCATTTTCAGATTTAAACCTTTCAGCAGAAAAAAGTCCCCTACACACAAAGTGTTGTTATAATGAAATCTTTGGATTAAATATAGAATTGATTTTATATTCTGAATTTGATTGTTTTGAAGTAGCAAAAAGTAGTATTGGAAGCACTAAGAAAAGTACACATACAACATTTTAGTGAATCAGCATGCAAAATTCAAACCCAATGGTGGCTTTATAAAGTTTTAATTGACTAACCCTGAATGACAGGTAAGGTCTACTATGTAAATATTGTGATAAAATGACTTTAACCAGGTATTGTTCAGTTTGATACCAGTGTCAGAGTTGGTAAAGCCTCTATAAATGAAAAGAGGTAATTATGTTACAGCACAGATTACTTTTTTTGATCAGGCTAAGGTTTGTGAGGTACATGAATTACTTCTGAGGCCAATTTCAACAAAACACAAAGTACAATTCTTTGCAAATGCAAAAAATTACAATTTCCCTTTAGGATTGTTTTTTTTTTATTCATTTGGTCATTTGTCATTTTCAGCTATTTATTTTCTACTTTTGCAAATTTTTTATGTAAATATAATTTTGGGTAGGTACAAATAACCTTATGCCTCAACTTACTCTGTTTTGGGTATGTCAAGTTTATATTGTTTTCACTTTTCATCTTGTTATGTATTTATGCTTTTTCTGATTTTTTTTAGCCTACTCTTTTATATTATTATAACGGGTTCAAAATGAAAAGGTTTTGTTTAGCCGTTTTTTCTTTTTATGAGTTATAACAAAAAAACTTTCTTAGTAAGTAGCATTAAAAATAATCACATCTTTGACTGTTTTTTATATAGATTTAGTCACGTGTCCTAAAATGCAGCTCAAATCCTCAACAAGAGCTACTGGTACCTGGAGTTTTGCATGATATCGGCCTCTAGCATATTTCAAAAGCTAATCTTCATGGCATATGAGCCCTTCTAATCACTGTTGATTACTGTGTACGTCAATGCTTATTAGAATTTAAAATGAACAGCATATCAAATATGCAGTCATTAAATGGGGCAACTCAGCTAAAGACAGGAGTAATAAAGTGACAGGAGAAACCTTTGGGTGTTATGCAAAAACGTCACTTACATTTAGAGCAGACAGACAAAAATGAGCAGCAACATATACTCTGGGTCTCCACTGAAGCATCTGCCTTAAGTGTCAAATGATTTCAACTCACAGTAAACATTAATTCAGCTCGTCTGTTAGCAGTAAGTTAGGGTTCTGAGTCCACTGATATATCTCTCTTTGCTTTCAATATAAAAATACAGGAAGAACAGCACATCAATAGCTGGTATGACGTGCTACATTTACGCCATCACTCCAAATTTGTAGTTGTCAGCATTTGAAAGCTAAAATGAGGTAAATAAAATGACATAATCAGAGTTTACATTGAGCAAGCAAGCAAAAATTTTATTTTATGAGGTAGTGAAAAGTAATGTCACTTTCACATGAATTACTCACACAGAAGGAGGAGATGTTAAAGATGGCATGTACAACCTTTCAAGCCCAAGAGTTTATGCAAAGACTGACAGGGACATGAAAACTAGACATAAATAAATAGCTTTCATCTACATTGTGTATACAGAGTGTTCTAGCTACTGTGTTAGCATCAGTCTAAACACAGCTGAACCAGTCACAGCATTGTGGTGTGAGGTCTGTATGACATTGAAGTGGCGCTATTTAAATCAAGTTTAATTGAATTGAATTAATAAGACTGCAGTAACTGACTTTTAAAGTAATCAAGTTGAAAACATTTCTTATTTATGCATTGCTTGTTTTGTTATCGCAGCGTGAGCATTTCTGCTGCTGATTGGCAACTGTCTTCCTTTTCTGGTTAAAATAAAATATGAATCTAATCGGCTCCACTAGATGGATTTACAGTAGGACGTGATTTCTGAAACTGTTTATTAACAGCACAGTATTGAGGAATGCGAAAGAGGCAATTCAAAATTGTTTAAGTTCAGTGCCTGGACAATCTGTGCTGTGCACAAGACAGACACAATGGCTATACGCATAAAATCCAACCAAACCCCTTTGCATTAAAAGCCACTGTGTCTGGTTTGTCTGGTTTGTTCTATAAGGTGCGAATACCAAATCGAACTCTGATATGGATTAAAGGGGCAAACTCTTGTCCGTCTACAAACTTACTGTAGATCTCGATTTGCTCATCATTGCAAAAAGAGATAGCTTTCATGGGAAAGCAAAGGTATGATATTGAAGTTTGAAGCGCCTCTTAACGACAGCTAATTCAGCATATATCTCAGTATCCCACCTGTACTGGGAGTCCTCTAAAGGTAGACTGAATTTAATCACATTAGATTCAGAGATTTTCTACATATTCTAATAAAGATGAAGCATAAAAATACCACAAATATAAAAAAAAATACTAGTTTGTTGTTATTTGTTGGGGAAAAAACCCAAACTCACAGAATAAATAGTTTTCTCATTCAATCAAACTTTTTCTGCCTACTAACATTTCTGAGTTTCCTTCCAGGTAGCAGAATATTAATTTACTAATTAGCCAGCTCCAACAGCAGGCATCCACTTTCCAGAAGCTCTCCTATAATTAGTCTGTGAGGGACTGATGGAAGGCGGTGTTTTCTCTACCAATACATTTGAGAGTTCGTTAAATCCTCCCAGGGAAGCAAAAATGGAAACAGTCTAGCGCCACACTCTTGCTTCAGCGGAACAAGCAGAAGTAGTACTCTGAGTCATATTATGACTTAAAATGAGTCAATTACAGGCTTTTTATTATAGTCAACACATTATCTGAGATCTAAACTTTACAATTTTTTGAGCAACTCCACAGAATGAAACTTTCTTCATCGGGCCACTTCAAAAGTGAGTTTTTGTTTTTAAATCACTTTTTTTTTTTAATTTATGGTTTGGAAATGAAACCTGACTTAACAGCCGAGTGTAGCTCCCATTATTATCACATCATGTCTGCGCAATAAAAGGTAGGTGTTACGATCCTGGGGTGAGCAAGCATGGAGATGAGTGGACCCAAGGCAGGCAGGTAGGAGGCAGAAGGCAGATCAATGCAGGTGAGGATATTTATTATAACAAAACTGAAAACATAACACTGACCGAAAGAGAACCAACTAAAACTAACTAACTAATAACTATTACTACTGAACCGCAACTATGAAACAGAAACCGGGGGTATAAATACACACAACAAGGCACAGGTGGAATGAATGAACTAAAGGAAACCAGGTGAAACCAATAAACGAGAACACAAGAAAGCTAAACGGAAACACGTGAAGAAAGCTGGAAATAATCTAAATAAAACAGGAAATAGGGAAAACTAACACAAACCCTGACAGTAGGTACCAACAGAATCGATTAATAAATGACTCAAAAGGATTTTAAGGTTGCATAGATTTAAGAAAGTAAGAAAGTTTGAACTCAGAGTTTGTAAAATCTGCTTTGCAAATGTTTTACTGTTTTATTGCTTTTGTAAATCATGTGTAAATCGTGTGACATGTCCTCTGTGTTGGAGAGCACATTCAGTTGTTCTAATTACATCTAATCAAGTAACAATTTTTACTCAATCTGTGATACTGTCATTAATAAATGTCATCGTTGTTCAATTGCTTCACCAAGTAGCTAATGGTTTAAAAATGTTGTCAACAGATGTTCTGATAGATGCCTTAAGAAATATCTACATCTGAGTTTATGTAATCAAACATTTAACTAACCTTAGGAAGCAGACTTATTTAATATCAATTGAGAGGGCACACATAAGGCCGTCTCTACTGCCAAATAGCTGTTGCTATTAAGTCACGGCCAGTTGGGGCAAGGGAAATGGCAGGCGGTGCCTAACCATGCTGATGCCGCTGTCACCGGGGCAATTAGAGCCCATAAATCAGTTTGTAACCTGGAGGAAGTAAGAGCTGATGGGTAGAGAAGGAGTAGGAGGTGATGCCCGTCTCATTAGCAGTGCTATCACAATGTGTGGACATAAAAGAACTGTCTGCTGATGCTGGGGATTGCAAACCCTGTGCTAAATGTAGCATGAACCAACTGTCCAGAGACGAGACAGAGGAAGACAGAGGCCCTAAAACATTAGTAATAATGATATTTAAAATCGGCATTAAAGAGTACTGATGATAATTCAAAACAGTAAATTACATTAACAAAATTAATCAACTAAAGTTCTTATGTTAAGATTTTAAACTTAAAGCTAAATCAAATTAAAGCGTTGAACATACAGAAAAATATGTCCTGGATTTTTGCCATTGGGTTTCCAGAGCTCTGACATATTGTAGCTAATTATTTTGAATTTATAGTGCATTTACTGCCTTTTTCAGTGTCATCACCCACATTAATCCTTTTACCACCAGCAGAAAGAAGCTTTTTATTCAGGCAAAAAAAAAGCTGTTTCTAATAAAACCTACAGTACACAACAGAATCAGGATTAAATGCATGAGAAAGTTAACAAGCAGCGTGTGAACGAAGCTTCAGACATGGCAGTTTCTTTCAAGAAAGCTAAATAAGATACATGTTCAACTTTATTTAAATAATAAATCCTTGAAAAGTCAGTGGGCAATAATCAGCTTTAGTATCATCATGAACAAATAAATGCATTTTTCCTGTTTTAGTGAGATATAAATTAAAACCACTTAAACCATATAAGTCAACATAAAAAGAACTTCATACTCCTAGTTAATGCATTAGAATTAGAGGTCATGTATCTAGTTAGTCGTTTATGCCCTTGAATAACATGATGCATAAACAACTTCCCTTTTTATTCCAAGTTAAAGCAATTCATTAATAGCGCTGTTGTAGTATGAACTAATGTATTATACACCTTGGTTCTCAGTGTGAGTAGCAGGAAACAACCGTATGACACACATTGTGATGGATGTTACCAATTGGGGAGTTTCACTAATTTGTCTTGAAGCAAAGACTTTAATATTCAAACAGGCTCAAATATAAAGGCTGCGAAATACGTCATGTCTTGACAGGATTGTTTTTCCATCAAGTTGAAGAACGATTTAACTTGAGCAAGTGACTGACTGCAGAAGCTAGAATGCTGAATTAATCTCATGGCTGTCACAGTTAAGTGCAAGCAGACAAAAAGTTCAGCTGACAAAGGTTCTGCTGAGGCAGAGGAGGTGCCACAATGGCCTCAAATCCAAAATAGTCCAAAATAAAACCTTTAATTCATTACAGCACAACACATCATCTAAGAATGAACTGCTGGAAGCTCACTTGTCGTATCTGTTAAGTTGCTGCAAACACCAACAAGCTCACAGTGGGTTTTGGAGGTGTCTATATGAGCTTGTTGGTCCAGTGAAAACACGTGTAGGTTTTGCACCCCTTACTCACACAGAGGACACATGGGGGCATCCTGAAAAAGGTATACAAAAGTCTTCTGCTTTGTGAACCAGGTGGAAGATAATGTTTTTAGAAGGGGACACTGAATTTAAAATGAATATGGCTTGCAGCAATCAAACGGACTAATGAAAGCAGCAGAATCTAAATTGAGTAGCAATGCAATCTCTAGTCAAATGTGCAAGCTGGTGATGATAGTGGAAGTGATGTGCAGGCAGTGAAACAGAAGCTGCTACAACAAGCACTGCACCTGCTGTAGATTGCCACTTTTAATCTGCGGCCAAACAGAAACAGCTCTTTGCCTGGTTAATTCGCTCGTTTTTTTTCTTTTTTGGGGTCTGTTTTTTATTTTTGTTTGTGTTTTGCATCCTTTTATTTACATCCCTCATTTAACTGTCACAGCATATATGGAAAATAGTTTTTATTTAAGAGGAAGGTGTGCAAATCTGAAACATTGCCTTAACGAATGGGTTTGGAACTTTCTGGAGTGCACCATGAGTTTACCAAATCTTCGTACCCTGCTGCTCAGCGTCAGACTGATACTAGAAGCTTCAGATTAAATTAAACAACTGTGACATCGGAATAATCTGTAGAATTGTTTATGGCCAAATTGCATTGGCTGCAAAGTGGACACAGGGGTTTTGAGAGGAACAAGTACACATTTATTCATCCATTTATTGCCATCTGCTCCACCTCCATAGCCAACCAAGAAACTTAATCTCTCCAGCATGAGTGACATTTTCTCCAGGAGTCTTCCCAGCTGGACATGACCAGAAGACCTTAACCAGGAAGCCTCTAAAAGACACCTTGACCATTTCATAAACTGCCTCGACTTGCTGTCTGTGATGCAGAGGAAGAGCAATGTCGCTCTCCCCAAATCCCTGAAGCTCAGACTGCATTTCACTGCTTTAATAATAAAAATAAAAACCTGATCTGCATAAAGTGAAGATGTGACACTAGCCCAATGAACGTAGACAGCATCCAGCCTTTTGCTGGAACTAGAAATGCTGTTATTCTGCCATTGTTATAATGGCTATTATACGCTTCTGTGACAAAGGGCAGCAGAGAGAGAGATGTGGGGATAGTAAAACAAAAAAATATCCTATTAATTTTTCTTTTAACGGTCCGCTATGAGTCAAACAAGGTTAAAGGAAAAGTTACATTTTTTTAAATCAAACTAGTTATTTTCACACTGATCAGGGGTTTTCTTTTTCTTATTCTATTAAAAAAAACAGACTCAGTTTTCATTTGACATTAGAAAATTGCTACTCACAAAAATGGAAGGAATCCTCACAGTACTTTTCTATCTCCAATGTAACTCTTCAACTAAACCGCACAACTTGCAAAGCATAATTAATCTCTTCTTTTTTTTTACATTTTAAACAAAAATTAAATCCGGCAAGGTTCACATTAATAATACAGAAAGCTGCAGCAGCACAACAAGCAAGAAAGTAAAGAGATGCTGAGACTAAGTTTAAAGATGAGCAGACGGCACACACACACCAAAGCATTTATAATTCATGTGATTGTTTGCGGCTGCCCTGACTGCTCATCTGATTGCTACGCTGCTGAGGCCTTGTGCCGATATTTGCATGGAGAGAAAAACATTTTAGAACAGAAAAAAGAAAAGTGAAATACATTCGACCGCTGTTTCTTAGCGACAGAGTGGTTTACATGATTTTCAGGTGTTTTTGAGCGTGCATGGGGGTCTAGCGACCCTATACTTACTTATTCTGCGTCATGTTCAATATGATCCAGTCTGAAGGGTAGACGTTCTTCCCAATGAGATCTTTAAACATGATAAATGTTTCCATAAGGAAATCCTGTGTGTAAGAAAGAGAGCGTTTTCAAATGGAAGCTGTAATCTCACCATTCCTGAGATAAAAGCAATCAGCAATGAACTGGTGGGAGTTTGTGGCTTTCAGGCAGAAACCACTTTTAGATTAGCTTTTAAGGTCAAGGACATGACTCAAATATTTCCCACTTGCAGGTACCACTCAAAAGCAATAACCCAAAAATAAAGTATGATCTTACTGTGATTATGGGGGGAATTATTCAACAGGTATTTGGGTAATATAAACAGTATACGTAATTATCAACAACTATCATGCCTAAGGCTGCTCCTGTCTACTAAAGTTTTGCATAAGTGGGGTGTGCTTAACTTTATACCTTACTAGAACAGCTAAGTGGCAAGCTTGTTATTTCTCCTCATTAACAGCATACACTACAAATACACTGACCCTGGTACAAGTGTGATCATATGAGAGGCTCACAATACTTTAGGGTAAATTTTTCCCAATTTATCATACAAATAGCTTGACTTCATTCAAGTTTTTGGCCATTTTTTTCCATTCTCATAGTCTTGCCATTTAGTATTTCAATCAGGTTTAAATCTGAATACTGACTGGACCATTAAAACATCCTATGCTTTTACTTTTCAGCAATTCTGTTGAAGATTTTTCAGCTGTACTTGGCATCATTAGTGAATTAACACAGGTACATGTATGGAAAGCCAGTTCAGAATAAAACGCTTCATGTAAACATACAAATAAGAGGATTTAAAGGATTCATTCCGATTGAAAGGGGTCTGTTATGACGATTTTTGTTCCGACCAACGTGCATGAAAGCATATTCTACATGTCAGGTAGAAATTATCCATGCAGTGCTCATTATGCCCACCATATAGCTTGTATTGCACTATTCGTTTCACTCAATATTATTTATTTGGGTGAGAAAAAAATGTGTTATGTGTAGAAAAAGACAGGGTGAGAGCAAAACAACAAGAATCCATGTTTTATACAAATACATTCCTTAAAAGGCTTTAACATCACTAAACTGTAGTTGGTAAGATGGTCATTGTGGTAATTTCATATGCATGCTTCTTATATTACATAATTTCATATGTGAGTCTCATCCTTTGACATGCTGTGCTAAAACCATGATGAGGTCTGCACATTCTCTGCTAAACAACTGATACCCACCAGATTCTCTCTTAGCTGACCCGGATAGGTCAACCTCACTGGTCATGATAGTTTATGGTTTTATAACGTGAATCTGGCACTAGACTTCACAAGGCTGCAGAGCAATCTCTTAGATTCATCCTGACAAGATATATGATTAAGCAATGACGTGGGAACAAGGCTTCATAAGTTTCAGCTTGCATGTTGATGGTCAGACTCTCTCCAGAGCTCTGCCTGACGGACCTCTGAATAGACTCTCAGGAGTTGCAATTTCTTACTCTGTACTATTTTTCTTGTCTCAATAAACTTATAATCATTTTCACTTTTACAACCAGACTCCTCTTTCTTGACAGAGAAGATTTTGCCTCATCAATGGTAATGAATACGCACACTAAGCACTGTTTGATTACACTGAAAATAATGGTTTCTTCTTCTACTGCCGTTTCTGGGATGTCAGGCAGTGCTACAATTCTGCACATGTCAAAATGATTTATTCTTTACAAACATGTGATGCATGTAAATGCATGTCATGACTGGAATAACTGTGCAGGTGGAGAGATTGTTCAGCCAAACTTCAGTTATTGGACACATTTTACTCAAGAATATTTAAGTTAATACATAATATCTCCGAGGTGTACTGGTGCTTTGACAGCAAAACAAGGCCAAATCAATAACCCCATAGCAAATGCTGTGGACTATGCACTATGGCCAAATATCTCATCCTTGGTCTCTTCTGTCAAAACGACACTACGGTTTATGTTTTTTTCTTATAAACTGGAGGTAATGTATGAATGTTTCTTTTGCCCACAATAGCTCCAAAAATATAACTGTGCAAAGCTTAAAAACTAGACAAGGAACCTAAAAAATACCCTGTGCACCATTATTTTGGTCAGGGAGCTATGGTATGTTAAAGAGCCACCTGAAAACTACTGAACAGTACCTCCACAGAAATAGGCCCAATCAAATAATAAGCTAATTGAGTGGTAATCTCACTGAACGTTAATGTCACCCTGCATTTCATAAAGCTATACCTGAAATACCAATAATATGCTTGTAATTCCTTCAAAGCCCTTTGAATCCCTAACTGGGACCAAAGTAAATAGTGGGATTCTGTTATTTGTTGGTTTGAAGTAATAGAATGCTAATCTGGCAGCAGAAAGACCGCTTTGAGGGCAGGATTATTCTGAGCTGAAATCCAAAACCTCTGTGAGGATTCGCCTTTTTCCAATAAGTGTTTGCTACAAGTGATGTATTTCCCTTAGGAGTTCCTATCATCAAGAGCAAGTTGCTCATACAGAAACCCAAAAGCAAGGACTTAAAGAAATTCAATTTCATACTTTATGGGAGAGGACAAATATTTAATCTTTAGATTTTTTTTGGGAAACACAGAACAAGATGACACCGCACTCTAGGTGAGAATTTGTAGGTTTTATACAAGTGTGCAGACACAAATGCATCACTCAGAGTTGCACACAGTGATAAGATGTACTCACCACCACATCACTCCTTATCTTCCCAAAGGTGCTGATCAGATGAGTATAATGATAGTCGTCCATCTGCCTCAGCGTAGCAGTCATGCAAGCCACAAAGCTGCCCTGGAGAAGAGAAGGAAGGGCACTGGATAAACAATCAGGTTCAAATCAAAGACTGAGAACAGAATGAGCCTATGTCTCTCATTGTGATGGCGACCGGCAAACGGAGCTGATTGGATCTGAATACTGAAGCTTGCTTGGGCTTCCAGATTTGACATGATAGACACCCTCGCTCGGTGGGTGATCTCATTAACCTGCTACCCTCCATGCCTCTGCTTTTTGTCTTGGCTGATTATGACGCCTGTGAAGTCCCAAAAGTGCTGTCTGCTTCACAGCGCCCTACCTTGGATCTAGTTAGCATAGTGCAAACGTACAACAAAGACAGATAAAAGAAGCAAATTGTGTGACTGGCTGGGATAAAAAAAAAAGCAATTGCCAGTCTGTTGTGTCAGTCCTCTCATGTCACAAACAATGGTTGATATTTTCTAAAGAGAGGAACTAAACAAGGAAGTGAAAGTATCATAAAGTGGAAAAGTCCTTTCAGACATTAGTACCTTAAAAAGGCTGCTGTTCAGGTTAAGAAAACTCAGCCATGAATATTTACAAACTAGATTTCTGCCTGATATTTATTAATATTTAAGCAGATAATCAACATAATCAGCTTTCAAAAGATGAATAAACTAACAAAAAGCACAAAAACAGATGAGATGTGCTATTAAACTAAAGATATGGAATAAATAAAAATAAATAAATAATCTGAATAACTTATAAAATCAGAATTAATATAAAAAATATAAAACAAATGTTCCTTTCTAAATAACTGATAAACATCTCTATAAAAACTACAGACTTTCTGATTTCTCTTTGTAAAATTTGAAATGATCCAGGATAAATATGAACTCAAACATTATTAATTCGTCAGAAATCTTTAAACTACAAGAAAACTCCAACAAATAAGTCAGATAAAAACAATAACAATTCAACTTTGTACTAAATGAAGTGTCTACCAGTCTACTAAAAATAAATGCAAGGACAACTTTCTCTAAATCTTCTCAGATACCAGTTTTTTTAGTACAGTGTGAACAAGTTTGAAGAATTTCTTGATAATATATTGTGTAAATAAATATAAAAGAGAATAAAACTGCAAATGTCTTATCTGGTCATGGACTGCTGCAATGTGCCTCATGCAAAGGATTCAATTCTGCAGATACATGGAAAAATCTCTCTAAGCTGCACAAACCAGAAAAAAACACCTACCTGCCCATTCTTAGTTCATTTAATAATATTATTAATAATAGTAAGAATTATGATAATAGGTATGATCATCATGATAAAAATACAATTGTATTTAACTAATCCCAATTTTTAAATTAGCCTCTAATTGGATCCATCTCTAGATTCAGTAGAGTGTGCTGGGGTGCCATTTTTTACCGCCCCAAGATTAGTTTCAGGGTTAAAGGACTTGCTCGGGGGCCCCACAGTGGTTGACCTCCAAAGCCAGTTCAGTGACTCAAATCTGGGTCCTCCAGTCTACAGTGAATCTGTCCTTTGTCTTCTTCCGTTTTATATTCACATGTTCTCACAGATTCTGTTTGTCACATACAGGATTATGTACACAAATAACAGTAACACAGATAATAATAATAATAATAATGAAGAACCCACAAAAAACATTAAATCTATAATCTATTATTCATGTTCCCTTCAATTTTTCTTATGCTACATAATGCTGATGACTGCTTCTTCCTTCTCTTTGTAAGGCTTCACAGAAACCAGTGTGACTCATGTTATATTAATATGGAAATGTTTTTCTGAGGAAGAGAGGGCAAGGCTCTTTCATCTGTGAGGGCATGTAAACTTCAGTTAGTTTTAGTTCCTCAGTATTAAAAACTGAGAACGAATTTGGTCTAAAACCAGATAACGATGCACCAAAACAACAAGTATCTCACATTTCTCTAACTTCTTCTATCTATTCTATTCTATTCTATTCTATTCTATTCTATTCTATTCTATTCTACAGGCATTTATCATACGCTTTTATCCAAAGCGACGTACATCAGAGAATAAAACAACACAAGTATCTAAAGAAGAAATGTACAAACCACTTAAACGCGAGATAACCTCTTGCACAGAGTTACAATAGTTAGTTGGATTTTTTTGGTAGGAGCAGCATTATTCAAAGACTTGGCAGTCACTTTATTAATAAAAGGAGCAAAGGCTTCAAAGCAAGCAGCTGTCTTTAGAAGTGATTGGCGCCTGCTGCAGCGTCTCCCTTAGAGAGGAGAGGCTAAATCAGCTGAAGGGTATCCCACATTTGTTCATTCTCTGCATCTCTTCAGCTGCAAGTGAATCCCCAAGATAAAAAACCCTGAGCAAAATCTACATGCTGTAAGCCTTAGTGTGGGACTAGCCAAAAGACTTCAAGGCATCATACAGTAGCTTTAGCTCCTTTAGCTTACTCCCAACTTTCTGCCAACAGAACAGCCTGCAGATGTTATTTACTTTTATCCTGTAATGTGTTGCCCATGTCTGAATCCTGTGTTTCCAGAGACAATCGATGCAAGAGTCACTAGGAAGCATATTCTGGTGGCAAATTATACAAGTGAGGAGAACTTGCAAACATACCCCAGTTTACTGTAGCTCGAAGCATGAAACACAGAAAGATCATCTTGCCCAGGAAAGGGAGTCAGATGTATCACTGTTCAGCAATTAAGATGTAAATGCCAAACGGACACATATGGCACAGCAGGTGTTGGGGCGTAATGTGGAAAACAGAGACGTGGAGGATGTCATCAAAATGAAAAAGTTCAGGTATGCTACATCTCTCTGTGGTTCAGCTGATGGTGGCCAGGTTTAGCAATATGCTAACCTGGCTGTCATCAAATTGTCTGTGCAGGTCTTTCAGAGTGACAGCCCGCATTTGGACTGAGCCACAACTCTAAAGCCAGCCAGTCATCATATGGCTCTTCTCCACACTTTTCTCTGTGGGATGACATCAATATAGTTACTATGACTACTCTTTCATTTTCATACAATTTTGAGCAGGAAACAATCAGAAAAACCCATCAGTATCCTTTTAAGAATTATTGCTTTAAGTATACAAGGTTACTTGAAGTTTCTGCAATATATTCTGTATAACATAACTTGTTTAGTTACACTATACCTTTAAAATGCGCAAAGATCAGCTTTTATATTGTTTTACTGAAATTCTTTGTGGAAGAAAAAAATAAATAAAGTGTGATAAATATTAACTTAAATTTGATTTGTGGTGTGAAAACAAATTCATGTCTCTGCACAATGCAGGCAAGTATACTGTATATTACTGTTTCAGTATATGTGTTAGAAATTGCATTCAGAAAACAGCTAGTAGGTGTTTTATGCTACAATAAGTATCAAAAGGTATATTTGAGATGCTACATGATTATTAAAAAAAACACATAGAATGAGTGTTGGCACAGGAAATGGATAATGCCAATGTTCCATGACCACTACTATGCTTAAATGTTGAAAAAGTTAGGTTTTGTAATAATAATGATAACAAAATATTTGCTGACATTTAGACATTAAATAGAAGACCCTGTAAATAACAGAATACTCCAGCAATTCACCCCATTCTTTAGTTGACTGCCATTTGATAGAGTAAAAGTTTTTAATTAATTTTTCATCAGAAAAAAAAACAAAACAACTAAAATATATTTGCCCCTAAAATAAACCTATAAAGGTTTTGTTTGCATGATGCACTGGAAATTCATTGCACTGCAATGTTAAGGCTGCAGGATTTGTTTCCTCACTAAGGCCGGGCTGTTAAAATGGCCGCGTTGTGTATTTTACATCTGTTTGAAGTATTGCTTGTTCACATCCTCAGATATGAACAAAAGCTATGTGTCTAAGTAGGAAAGTAACAGGATTGTAAGTTGTTAACATGATGGACAGTTTGTAAAAAATGTCTGTGTGCTTGGTTAAAGAGCCTTAAACACCAACAATATCTCTATTACTGTTTGTAATATCAAAAATACTCTAATGCTGAGCTCATCTATTGTTTTCACAAGTATTGTTTAGTTTCAAGGCATCTCTCTCTACACAGAATTAAGAACATTTGTGGTTTAATTATTAACTTTATATTAACAACATATTTAACAATGTTTATATCTAGAATCTATTATAGATATCAAATATCTAGATAATTGTTATTATAATATATAGATATTAATAATAACTAAGGTTTGATCTATGCTTGATCCGTATCAATCTTATGCTCGAGGGCAATGAAACTGAGGTTGTGTGGAAATGAAAAATCTGATTAGAGGGCAAAGCCAGATACATCACACGCCGTCTCAAGCCTGCATCTCTCTGATAATTCATCTCACTTTAGCACCTGACAGCATAGAAGAAGAAATTGATGTTTACTTTTCCTGTGAAGGATTTCTGCATTAGGAGAACATCGTTTTAAGCCTTTAATTAAGCCAGTGGGGAAATAGCATGCTGGTCTACAGAGAGCATTGTCCTGAGTCTCAACATGTCTGAAAAAAAAAAGACATAGTAGCTGTGAGAAAGATGGGGAAAGAGGCTCTAATGACCAACAGGGATTCTTATTTTCTCTATTAATTCAAAGCCTGACGCAATATGAATTTGCTGGCTCATTACAGTGGAAATTGCATGAACACATAGAACACCTCACAAGACTGCTACGCCATTTAAACAAAGTATGGAAACACTTCATGCATGCAAATACAAATCATTTGCACGGAGAAGTCAGTAGAAAAAGATAGGCAACAAGTACAGTGAGATTCAGGATTAGTTTTTTTGTGACTGAAATCAAAATCTATGAAAATCCATGAACTGTGCGTCAACTTTGAAAAAAAATCCTTGAAGTTTTTAGAAAGGCAAATAAAAACACAAACTTCCCTGCAAAAGACCTTCAGAGAAATTAATCATACTACAAAGCAACCACATCTGCTCTTCCGAAAACACCCCCCCCCAACAAATTTGGCAAATAGAAGTTTGCACATGAATCCCTTTTACAGTCTGGTGCATTTTGTGAAAAACAAATAGCATCATCTGATGGAGTTAAAACAGTATCTGCAGGCTTCACTAATGAAATGTATGTTTGAGGACAAAAGGCTTCAGAAACGAGTAAGAAGTTCACAGGTGTTTTGTACCTATGTGGATCAATCATGCTTTGGGCTTTTGTGACAGATGTTGACACCAGGAACATTTCCCCATTAGAGGGAACAAATTATTTAGTTATATACCATAAAGTTCTACAAACAGATATCAAATCATCTGTAAAAATGGTTAAAGACCAAAAAGATCATTTACAAAGCATAAATACAGCTAAAAATCTACAAATGACTACTTCCAGAGTTTGTTGTTGAAAGTTTTGTCATGTTCATGTCAGTTCACCGACCTAAACAACTCAGATAATCTGTAGCTAAATCTTAAATGAATCAGTGAATACAATGAATTCAGGGAATCTCACAAGTCTAAAGGCAATTTAAATGGTCAAAAATCCCTTCAACAATAAGTGAATATCTTAGCGGTTACAAAAACTGATTGCAAGCTGTGATACTTGCCCGCGGGGTTGACTATGAACTTACCATGCGGCGTGCCCACATGCCTTCCTCCAGCTTTTTGCGTATTTTGAAACTAGAGCAGATAATGATGAAGTTTTCATTCAAATAATATGAAAGATGACTTTTGGAACTAAGGTCTCTTACATTGCCACAGTACGAGAGATGTTGCATAAATATTCACATAAATATGTTTTTGGCAAAAAGATAATTTCATCACAAAATAAACAAATGTTAAAACACATCTATATCAATCCATTTTAAGACCTATTTATGTTCTGGAGGCAATAGTTCAAAATGTGAATAGTATATACGAAATACAGGTAAATGGATATTTCCTCCTGGCATAGAATAATAGAATAACACTACTCACAACTTATGCTGCTTCTCAAGCTCCTTTGAGCTCATTTCACACTGGCTTGTAAAATAGTAGCAGCACTGACACACACAATACACTGCCATGGGTGCATGATTCAGCAAGCCCACTCGGCTGCAATGCGAGGTCATAAGATGGCAAAGAGGATTGGTTACCCTTTGGAAATGATTATGGGAACCTGTCGGAATCCAACTAAAACTGATAAAGTTTTCTTTAAATGATAAATACCACTATTATTATCTTTAAGGTAGTTGCTGTAAACCATAGACATATCTAAATAAAAACATTTGAGCACGTAGGGATAAATAATAACCACTTAAATGAGGGCAACTAGCTGTGAAGCTGTAACATCTTTGTCCCAACTTCACCCAATACAGAATGGCTCAGGGAGGCACTGTCACAGTTTAATACATCAAAGCGTTACACTTCATGGAACATATACTCCATTTATACAGGTGACCACACTGAATTGTTGAGTGAAAGGCCTTTTCTTTTGCAGGAAAGCTCTTTGTGTCCTTTGCCAAACATGGATCATTCATCAGAGGAGGGAGAAAAATATATTTAAAAAAAAAAAAACATGTCATTGACCATTGCTTGTTCAGTGTGGCAGATTGGGTTGATGTACTTAAGGGGATTGGTTAGGTCAACAGCCTGCCATTACTGAGAATCAAACCCAGCTTACAATATTCTGGTAGGAAACTGCGGAAATTCTTTAAATCAAGCCTAGGTGGTCGATGTGCCTGAAGCCAAAGTGAAGAACTCGAGCAATTTCTGACATTCTTGGAAGGAGGAGCTTCATTATCAATGCAAAGACAGTTCAAAAGGTGTTAGTGCTACCTCGATATTATATTTCTATCCACATTTTCCCTTCGTGCAGCATGCATCATATGCATGCTAAGTGCATTCATGCTCAAGTTTCCTTCAGATGTGTTGCACCCTTCTCACACTCTATGTCTGTACACATTTTTGATGAAAAGGTCTTAAGACTGCAGCAGATGGGGACACAGTCCTGCTGACGTATCTGCTCGGCACATTTACAGCTTTGCTTCGGAGCCAGAGACTTGCTGGGGCAGTGCTGCTGCTGCACAGCAGACACATCATATCTGCCTGTCAGCTCAAACACACAAACATAGGGAGTCTCTCCATCACACACACACATACACACACACACACAACTCTCCTTTTCTCAGTTACGAATGCTGTGGTGTATAAGCCACAGAAAAAAATGACAGCACCCCCTCTCTATCAAGCAATTCAACTCTGTAAAGAAGTGACAAACCTTTTCATGTATCATCTGTACATGGATGCAGTCACATGAGACAACAAACTCCTAATACTAAAAAAGATTTTAATGATTTCCAAAGTTGGAATTTTGGAAATGTAACATTCATTTTATAGTTAAAACATAAAAGACCACAAAGGGGGAACATAAAATAAATAACTTTTCATTTATCCATTTGATAATGCTAACAAATCATATGCCAGATGTTAGATGTACGGTACTGATATGAATATGTGGTAAAGAATAGTGAAAGCAGCAGTCAGACTTTTTTGCCTTGATGAAATGATAGACAATAGCTTGTGCCATTCTATTAGGAAAATCCAGCTATTTTGTTATGTGTGGTAAAAGAAATCCTGTTTGTCAGCTTTGGATTATAATTATAGTCCATATAAAATCACTACTTGGGTATAGAAAAACAAGGGAGAGTACAGGGTATGGCTCTTCATTTGGCAAGGGCATTATCTATTTCTAACATGCAAAGCACAAGGACATCAAATAGGAGTTCCCTGAGGGTTTAAGCTTTGTGGCAATGAAATCAATAGGAGAGGAGAGTCATTCCAGTGACTTGTCCACTGCCCTCGGTTTATCCAACTGAGAAACAGCTTGCTTACACAAGCACTTTGTTGTGAAGATTCCCATAGAATAAAATGGCAAAAGCTATTCCATCTGTTCTTACAGTGATCACATCTCTAAAAGTCTTATTAAAAAAACAAAACATATGGGCCATTAGCCTGAGTTTAAACCTGAAGCACTTCCAAAAGACTGACATGTCCCAAAACAAGATCTTTCAAAATATTACTCAGCTTTCTCCTGGATCAGATCTGCATCTGAGTTTAATGTCTTAATGTCACTCCAAAAATGAGTGGCGAAGCTCATAAAACTGTGTGTTGTTCATGCACTGGACCTTGAGGGTGCTATCAGTAAAAAAAGGAGGTATTTTGTGTTCCATTGTGGAGAAATGTACTATGAAGTGGGGAGACAAACAAAAGCTTTCCACTACATGTTGTAAGGGAGATTGCTGAGGAGCTGAGATGTAAAAAGAAGGAACTAAACAAGAGAATTTCTTACTGATTCACAGTAATTAAGTATAAGAGTTGATTGCAATTCAGTCATATTTCCCTTTTTATACTTTAAAAATCTTATAGCACATTCTTCTATCTGAACTGTATACTTTACAAAAGCAGTCAAGTATTCAACCACACTATGGGACCAAACCTTTTCAATTCTTCACATTTTCATGTTTTCCTCACCTTTCTGAACCCATAAATACTATTTCTCATACCTGCACAATGTTCTCCTCAGATGCAAGCAAAAACAGGATTCTTTTTTACTTGTTTAATAGGATGATTTTTGGGAAGTGCCAAGGTTGCCACTGATGCCAAAACAGCTTTAATCAAGTATGACGTGAAGGTGTTGAATACCTATGTAAATGAAACATACAACCAAAGTTCCCCTAAAAGTTGGAACACAGTGTAACATGTCAGTAAAGCCATATTGTGCAAAACTGTATGCTGCATCAACAATAATATAACTTCCAACCTTTCCAAACAGGTTTTGAAGGCACACTGACATTCATTAAACACATTCCTGGAGATGCTGTTGTCCTGGAAACACCCTGAGGCTAAGAAACCACCCTTCGTAATGTTTTTTACTCAGCGGGATGCATCATGTGACAGCTACAGTTTCCTTTACAGAACATGCTAGTAATGAGAAATCAATGCGATGATTGTTTTAAATGTGTACCCTGGCTGATACGACAAAGAAACTCAAGAGGATGATGTTGAAAAAATCAAGACAAAGACAGAAAGAAAAGATCGGTCTGACTTTTACATGCTGGAGCGAGCTCAGATGATATTTTTTTTATATTCTGTTCTGTTGTTGTTGCATCATTCTAGAGAGTTGGAGGGATGGTATCATTTGAAGAGGAGTGTTAAACATAAAAGGCAGGGAAAATTAAATGGTTGGACTTTTTTTCTGAAGTTTAGTTTCCCAGAAAGACCAGGAAAAGCTCATCCATGCATTCACCTCCAGTCCACAGGATAACTGTAATGGTCTTTTACAGAACTTCCTCAAAAGAGTATAAAACATCTGCAGCTCATCCAGATGCTACTGCAGGAGCTTTAACTACAAAGAGATCTGAACACATCACACCAGTTTAAAATTTTTACGCTGGCTTCCACTCAGAGCGTAGATTTTAAAAACCCACGAATGGTTTACAACCCCCAGAACATCTGTGCCATGTTCAGAGAATATAAACCAAGCAGAGCTCTTAGACCCAAAGACTCAGGTCAATTAGTTCAGACCAGAGTCCAGACTAGAGAAGCAGCATTTAGCTGTTATGCTGCAAACAACTGGAACAAACCGCCAGTAGAGATTAAATGTTCACCAAATCCAGGTTAAAACAATTCAATTCTCATACACTTTTGCATGAAATATACATACTAATGTTGACTTTTTTTTTAAATTATTTTATTTTAAATTTTGTCATTTTCTTTTACCTACCAGTGTTTCAGAGTTTAGGTACTAATTTTACAGAACTGGTTTTAAGGTCACTAAGGATCCTGAATTTGAAGAATAATGATTTAAAGGACATTTGACATCTAGAAAATTATTTTCATGAGGAAAATGATCAATTATGTGTAAACCTGCTTTTAATTAAAATATGTATATAGTGATTGCAACACAGTTTGCATGATGTTTGCAATATTTTATAATACCGGCTTTAAATCACTGTTGCTAGTCTTTATTGCTGGAAAACTTAAACTGTGCACAGCTTATTTATTCTGGTCTGCACTGGTAAATATGACATTGTGAAGTTGTTCACACATACGCACACTTCGCAGCAGCTGCTGTCTGGAAAGCTGCAGCTCATTACCATGATACCTGAGGCTTAAAGGCGAACGTTTTTTTTTCTGTTAGAGAACGAGGGTAAGCTATAGCTCTAAAAACATCCGAACGTGCTTGTGCAGCTGCACTTTTACATCATCAGGATTTCATAGACTGTGTTATTTTCCTCCACGCTCATTTTGTTCATGAAATACTGTAATGGTACACCACAAATTTAATGTCTTGGAAGATAACAATATAATATAAGCAAAAAGGTTTTCTTCTGCATAAGAAGTGTTTAACTACTGACTAGGCGATGACAGATGGATAAATGGCTGAGAGGCGACCAGGCAAACTATCTCGGGAGAGTGTGTGTATGTGTGTGTGTGTGGGCAAACAGATGGATTTGCCTTCCCACACAAAGAAAAGAGCTGTAAGGACTCGGGGAAAATCGAGACAACAGAAGGTGAACAAACTTGTAATGAAAGTTTCGAGGTTAACAACAGATGACAAGCATCACTCCATGGAGATGTCAGGCAACAGAACAGAATTAAAGACACAGGTGTGGAGGAAGATGGCTGAGTCTCCAACACATCTGCTGCTGCCGTCCCTGAGAGAAACTCCTACACTCTAAGCTATGTTTCACTTTGTGTGAATTCATTTAAAACTGAAAAAAATCAATTATCTTTTCTTGTTTTAGAGGACAAAACTATGATGATCTGAAGTAAATATGAACAAAATGTCTCCATGAAAGTGAGTGAGAAGTTGAAGGGTAGTGCATAAACCTGCTAGATGTAGCCAAAACTAGAGCTCTACTTTCTCCACTGCAACCATCCCTCCTCCCTGTGCCCCCCCCCCCCTCCCGCCCTCCCTCCAATGCCCCCTCCCCTCCCACTTTCACTTAATCTCTCTCTTTCTCTCCTGCTCTGTGTCTGTCCGTCTCACCCACCCTCCACACACAAACAGAGAAGAGAAAGCCAGAGAGCGGAACTGCGGAGGCATGATGGGGATATTCTGCCTGCGTGGGCTCCGTCACTGAGGTGTCCGGAGTTCAGCCGCGGTGCATGTGTGTGTCTGGTCGTGTGTGAGTGTGCGTGCATGCATGGGTGTGTGTGCGTGAGTGAAAGAAAGAAAGAAAGCTCCTGCCGCTGGCAAGCGAGAGGAGGGTTGAAGAGAAAAAAATTAATAAAAAAGAAGGGGAGCGCCGACTGTCTGGGGCTTAACGGAACCTAACGCCAGATGATCAGAGGACGCCGATGTGCAACAACTACTCCCAACTCCTGCCGCTCCTGTTCTGCCTGTGTGCACGTCCTCCTAACTTCTGCCATGGCATAGCCTCCTCTTCCAGCTCACCTCTAATCTAGGGACAAAACGGGCATGCATGGGCACAACTGGGGATCTAGGCTATTGCATCCTTTACATCAGCATTTCACAGTCTGAGGTGAGTTGCTCCTTTTTGCTCCGGTCCTCTCTTCCATTTCATCTCTCAGTCTGCAACTGCAAGACGGAAAGTCTGTTCAAATAACCTCTGGAGAGGGGAAATCCTAAAAAATCTACTCACTCAGTTGGATGAGCTATAAGGAATATTCTCACAGACTATTTTTACATCAGCTGATGAAATATCACAGATGTGTGGCAGATAAAAGGAGGTAAATCTGATTGATTTTATGCTTAGTTGCCTTTGCTTGGGTGACTTGTGCAATGATATGGTCACTTTGGAAAACTTTAAATTGGAAAATGTTTAAATCTGCATTAAATGAAGGGGGAACTGCTTCATGACATTTATAAAATCTGGCACGTCTCTTTTTTTTCTGTTTGCAGGATGATTTTGATCCAGATTTAACCCGACTTGATAAGCGTGCATGGATGAAGCAGTGCTTGTGTAGAAGGGCTCGCATGATGCTGCATTTCCTCTCAGATGAATGAGTGTTCCATAAAACACAGTGCTATCTAAAAGCAAAGAAGAATTGCAAAATGATTGCATGAAGCCTCCATCTCATATGTGAAGGCTGCAGTGTTTTGAAGGCAGGTAGCTTGCAGCAGAGGAATAGGTAATGAGAGCTCTGCATCAGTTTGCTGCATCTAATGAAGGACTTTAACTGAAAGCTAATGTAGATTAATGGACTGGGTGAAATAACCGACACGTTATAGATTATTAGTAAGCAGATGTGTTGTTGCTTGTCCATGTGTGCAGCAGCAGCAGTGAAGGGGGACCCTCACACCGCAACTGTCCATCAGTTGCTACAGGAAAAAAACAAAACAAAAAAAAACATGTCAGTCCCACTCACCCATCCCTAAACCAGTGTTCCCCGTTCTCCTTTTCAACCACAACCCACATCAGTGCTCTGATACAATCACCCCTATGGTATTTAACTTTCAACAGACATTGAGAAAAGGATAGAAAAGAATAAAAAAAAACAGAGAAAGAACAAGCCACAGAGGGGGTTGGGGGTTAAAAGGTATAATGTATGAATGCGCGAGAGCAACATGAAAAGCAAAACCTGCTTTCACAGCCGTGTGTGATGTAAATACACTCCAGGGTATGGATAAGAATAGGAAGTTGCTCAGCAAGAGGAAATGACATTTTCCTCTTCATCTGTCGGACTTCAACCTTCATGCTGCATTGGTGAGAGCTGAGCACGGCGGTCCAGGAGTAATGAGACTGATGGCCTGACACTTGAAAGCTAATCTTTATTTTTAGAAATCAGCGATATCTGGCTACGCTTTGAGGGAAAACTGCCACAGATATGCTAATACATGGCTCAAACCCTCCAAATGCAGGAATGCCCCAGCAAATGGAAACGCAGGGCAAAGTTTTAACTCTGAAGAGAAAATGTTGTCCACATGAAAGGGAGAAGCTCAGTGGGACATATTTCAGTGTTGGTCTGTTTAAAAAGTGCAAGGGCTTCCTTATGAGTGGTTTGAAGTGTGTCTGTACCTCCTATGCCCTTGCTCACTGGGACTAGTCATTCATCCAGAAAACAAATTGCTCTCCTGTGAAAGAATGACTGCTTTCGGAACAAGCCAGATGTTACCTTTCATGTGCTAATAGGATTATTTTTTAACAGTCTTTTATTTTTTTATTTTTTCCCAAGGAGCATCATCGCAATACCAAGCAGTTGAGGTAAATTATGCATGCGTGTTGTTGCGGAGAGAACAGGCATATGCAAGTGTGTGCGGCTCACTTTGAATGTGGCCTGCATTCAGAGGAAGTCATTTAACACCTGATCTCACCTGGGTGCTGGTGCTTTTGTGCACTCCTGTATGGTTTTGTAAAGCATGTGTTTCCAGCTGCTTTGTAGTAAAGACCCAGTCAGCTGTAGCTCCAACAAGCCCAGAGGCATAAGGGCAGATGGTGTCGGAGATTTTACGGTGAGGGGGAGTTTGTCTGTTCATGTCTTTGTCTTTTTTGTTAGAAGACAGTCAGTCCCTGTTTTAATGTGGAAGATGATGAAAAGGAAAATGTTTTACCTTGTACAACATTAATCAAACTGTTAATCAACTCTTAAAATAATTGCCAGATAGGATTCTAGACATACATTTAATTCTGCAAATGTATTTGCAGTTGATCCAGAATGCTGCATCGTGCACACACACACAAAAAAAAAACTACTCAGGATTTACCTGCAGTGTTTGTATCCTGCACACTGTAGGCTTACCTGTCCAAAGCTTATCTCCAGAAATCCAGACAAGTCCACCTGAGCTAATTTACAGTTATTCGGTAGGCTACCATTCTGTTACAGCAATGGCTATTTTTATTAATTTATTAGACAAAAACTCAAATTATAATTACACTGGAGTCACTGGACGGGAGAAAAAATCAGAACACAAATCCTGCTTTCCTTCACCTTCTGTCAGTCTAGAGCCGGATCAAAACCAACGTGCCTGATCATCAGATCAGAATTTATCACTCCAAAACATTGTTTAAGCTACCAGCGAGGAAATAGACTGAACACACGAGGAGAAGAATTAGCAAACCCAACAGGAGGCATGAAAGCAGGTGTGAAGACTGACAGGATGGGAAACTCATGATATTCTCCCAAACTGTTATGGTAATAAGCCTGCAAGATTTTACCTTCCAAAAATAGCAGCATTATCATACAATGCATCAATTCACCCCCCTTTTCTCTGTCTGAAGGGCCCACACACTCAAAAGCTACATCAACCCCTCCCCTGTACATGCACAGATACCCTAAATCAATATGCAAAGAAACAGGGTTCGTTTAGAAACACTGACACTACCCGAGCCCTTTTGTAGCAACAGTTCTGTCTTTTTTAAGACCCTCTGAGCAACATTCTTCACTAGAAAACACCTAGCTCGTTCCCGCTGCAGGCAAAAAAGGACGAGCTTGTACTATGTTCAAATATAGGGACAGCAATTCTACCAAATAGAGGTTGTAACAGACTTAACTGCAGTTTCTGGAGGGAGTTCAGCAGCTATGCAGTTCACCAGGATGTGAATGTGAACCAGACATAAATCATAAAGCCTTTATGTGGCTTATGCAATGATGTATAATGTAAGTAAAGCTGTAAATACATATAAATATGGTGAAAGTGCATTGTTGTGTGCGTGCGCACACACTCACTGACTGCATCATCAAAGTCTATGTCAGTGATTTTATTCCAGTGCAGGGGAGAACCATTACCTGCCAGCTCTCTGCTAAATCTACAAAAAGAGAATGAATACATATGAAAGACGGTTGATTTCTTTAGTTTCCTGAAAACATTTCACTCTCAACCAAAAAAGATTATTTAGTTCTGATGAACATAGTGAGACAATTCACTTAAGTAGCCATTAAAACAACTGATGTATTAGAGGCTGTGACTCTCATTAAAATCCTGACTAAGTCCTGATTAATTCTTGTTAGAGTGACTTTGGTCCGTAGTTTCACTTGGGGCTAAATGTAGTCAGTCTCTTCAGGATAGTTGCCTGACGTGATGTTAGGCTTCCTCCTCCTCTTCATAGTTGCCTCTTTCCCTCCACACTTAAACTATTTGGCATCTCAGTCCAAGATTTGACCTTTAGTGTCCTCAAAAGTGTGTCAGTTTTATCATTAATGTGAAAGAAAACAGTCCTGGCCTGATAGGTTGGCTCTCAAATTGCTTTCAGATGAGACAGCATATGTCTGTTTGGAAGAACGCAGGAAAGGTATGTCTGTTAAACATCTTCTATTAAAGAGCTTATGCACATTTAACTAGCCCTTCAGGAAATCTTTAAAAAACACTGTATGTATGTTTACAGATTGATTAAAAAAGTAGCTTCAATGTTTAAAAAAAAAAAAAAAAAACTTTTCTCACACCTTAGGACCACCTCCAGAAAATGTGGAAACATGCAAGACATGACCTTTTTCTGCCTTGAATCCTCTATTATATATATATATATATATATATA
>JBAMHV010000023.1:6534813-6550425 GCA_037177535.1 Pseudomugil gertrudae
TAATCTGTCACTTAAAACAGGTGCATATATATAGACATATACATATTGGGAGAAGGGACATTTGTTTTGATGTTTACACAATGTGAGGAAACATGAAATACAGCATTAGATGACCAAACATCCCATCTCACCAACATGACAGGGAGGCTTTAGATTTCTGTCTTTTTTCATCTCTGGGTGTTTCTCTCATTCTCTATAGTTTCATTCAACCCTTTTCAACTCTATCTCTCTCTGTTTTACTTGCATTCAGTTCTGCATCATTCAGGCAAAGTGACAACTCTGTAATCTTTCTCCCTGCACCTGTTTATTCCAGTTTTCCATTCCAGAGTGTGGTTTTTGTCTGTGTGCCTTTTTTCCCCCTTTACAAGCCACGACTACATGAAAACAGCAGGGGAGTTCTCTAGTTACCCATCAGCTTTGAAACCTCAGCATGTCACGAAGGCAAAGGCAGAAGGAAGATAGACAGAAAACGTGGAGAGTGCCATGAAAATAAAGGCAATGAGAAGGCAAGGACAAAATAAAACAAAAAAATAAAAAATGGAGGTTTAAAGACAGGCGGGATATAATGTTTGGAAAGACAGAGAAGCAAAATAGAAAGAGATCCGATGCATTCTGATTAGAGCAGGCAGTCTGCAGCATGCATCCTTTCCTTGGCTCTGCTTTCCATCTACAGTAGCCTTCATGTTCAGTGATGTATAGACACACTAAGAACTCACTTGGGCATAGGTACATCACACAAAGCCTACTAACCACAGTGAGCAGGGCCATAAAAAAAAGCAAACGTACAATTCAGAAGGGATTAAGCAAGTAAAAAATAAGACTATAATACCTGCAGGCCACAGTCCAAGGATAAGAGGCACCTTATAAATGCAGGCTAACTTACACTACATCCCTTTTTTCATGTTGGTAAATCCTGGTACCATGCACAGCACACGAGAGAAGAAATTACTTGAGATGTGCAGAACAAATGTTCCAAGGTCTGAGAATCTCTTTGCCTTTATGAAGCTTTCATGAGGCTACAGCATCACAGTGGCTGTTTCTCCAAATATGTAATAAAAACCTGATATTTAAAATAATAGTATATAAAATGTAAGTGGTAAATATATTATGCACACATTTTAGACACAAATGATAGAAGTGAACCAAGGATTATTGTAGATTTTGTTTGCTTTGGATCCATTTATGGCAGAAGCACAGTATAATACTTTGAACTATGTTTGTTTGTAACTGAATTGCCTCAAAATAAGCCCTTTATATCCAAACAAGCCGTGTGATTTCTTCCTTGTTGCTGGAGTATCAAATGTTTCACAATCAACGTGTTTTCCTTGAAAACTGCTTCAATGGTAGCAACACGCAGCAGCTTTACCGTGACCACACAGGTGGCGCCTTGTGCAAACTTTCATTATAAGTTCAGGTTTTGTGTGTGTTTTTGTTTTGGTGCCAGTGTTTAGATGCAAGAAAGCTTGAGAATAGGACAATGTTGAGAAATTATGCAGAGCAGTTCTATGGAGAGTGCCGTCTCATGGCCAGCAGGTGCTAATGTGGGGGTTTATGATAGAAAAATAGCAGGAGAGCTTGTTTTGATGCGAGTTGTTTGGAACCTGTGTGTTCTGGCCATTAGGGTGCAAGGCAACAAACTAGAAAGGTTGAAATGAAGCTGCAGCTATCCCGAATCCAAACACAACTGTGAAAATGGGTTGAAATGTCACACGGTAAAGCATATTATTTTCTTCACAGTTTATAATTACAAAATAGCTTATTGCACCTTTAAAAACAATTGGATTATTTAGGTGTCTGCACTACAGTTACACTGATCACGTTATTTTATCTTGACATACTGAGTTTTTCTTTCTTAAAGCTATAAGTGACCGCATACAACTGATTGACTCTAAACCTCTCTTTACCTGATCCAGGCAGGAGGGTCCTGTTTTCTGTCAACCAATATCTAAACAAAATATTACTTATTGGAGGCATTTGTTAAAATGACATCAAGCTGTAGAGGAATTATAGCATAATCTCTATTTATGTGCTACATTATAGGCCCTTTTTTTCCTCCTTTTCTCTTTCTCCCGAATAAATCCTTCTAAATACATTACATATTTGTGTGTGCTTTGGAGTCAAGTCTTGCAGAAAATCCCTAAAATCTATATCTACAGAACTAGGGGAAATAGCTAGTCACCCAAGAGGAATCATGATTTTATTCATAGTGATTTTTTTTCATTTTTTTTTTTTTTTTTGCTTTTTCCAATTGCGATATGTGAACTACTCTTTTTACAAAATTGGTGTGCAAGGGTAAATGTAGAAACAACCAGTAAAGGGATCCAATCCCCGTTTTCAGCAGTGTGTTTATCCTAAACAGACTCAAGATAATGCATACAACAAAATAGTTCTTCATTCATCCCATGAACTGGGAAATTCTGGTCTTACAGCAACAAGTGCCAAGTACAAAGACTAAATGGGACACAACCCAGGTAGCAGGAAGTAAACAGACAAGTTCAGTCAAATGTTAAAAGCGGCATTACATTATGTTCTGACAAGCATAGTAGAAGGACCGCGTGTACAATGCTTTGGTTTATTCTGACTGATGTGGCAGAAACAGTATGTTAATGAAAACAAGAATGTCAACTGTGGTTGAACGGTCTGATTGGCTGATGCAATGAAGGAGCTTGTGAGGATAGATGCTGAGAAAGTTACATTTACAATCACTATTGTCCCAGAAACCAAGTGTAAAGCTTCGACAACCTAATGGGATGAAAGAAAACAATACTTTGCAGCACCTGGTTGATCACAGGGTCCGACAATCTTCACTTTTTAAAAACAATAATACTGAGTTAGCAGAGTAAAAAATGTATGTTGTTGCTATTATTCAGAGCTTCCATGTGAAACACAATCTTATCCAAAATTTGTAAATGCTGTGTGCATGATGTATCTGCTTTCCCTGAATGTATTGAAAACAGAAAACAGCAATGCAGCTCAAGTCATTATTGTACCACTTCATCGTGATTCTGAGAAAAATCTTTCGAATAATTCAGCGGTCTGTGAGGTCTGATCAGCAATTGCTTGAGAGACAATCCTCTAAAATCCAGAAAAATCCAATGTTATGCTGTGGCATTAACTGACGAAAGATTTGCTGCATTTGGTGCTCATCTTGCATGTTTGTTATCCCTCAATGCTGACTCATGCAATCAGTCACAACAATGGCAGCAAGGGTACACTCAAGTTTGCTAACATGGTGTACCAGAGACAAACATAAAAAACAGCACAACAAATCAACAGCACCGCTGCAAAAGATCTTACCAAAATATCGATACATATTTTTTACTTCCAAATCCAAATCAGTGTGTCTTACGAGGCAGATCAACGAGCTCTCAAAACACAACTAAGCTACATGTGATTACGAGCAGACGCTGACTTAGACTTAGACCACTTTATTCATCCCACAAGGGGCAATTAGTTTGAGCAGGCACAGACAACACAAAACATCCAGTTCATATAAAATCGTATAAAATCCTTAAAACAACAGGAGAGGAGCTCAGTAGTCAATAAAAGAGAATAAATAAATAAGAGAAGAAGAGGAAACAAAACAGGAGAAGACAACAGATTACAGTTGCTTTTGGAACTTATGCAAGTGTTACTCATTTCACCAAACACATCTAAGATGCAATACTGTATTATAACAGCATGAGAACAAATAGGACAAGTTACAGTTCCAGATCTGAGATGTTCAGAAAAAGATATGCAAAGCCTAAAAGAACTGGCTAAAATATACCTTATATATGTGTGGAAGAAAGCATTTTCTTTTAAAATACTGTCCAAGTGAAATGAAGTTGTCAAGGTTTCTAGTTCAGAGCAAATATATGAAGCCTGACAGCAAATGAATAAACACTTTAAGAGTGTTTTCAAAACTGATAATAAAAAAAGAGGAAAATAAGCATTTCATACCAGTGTTTAGTTCTTTTAAGTACTGAAATAGAAAAATGAGGATAAAGCAAAAGTCTGCCAGGATCACACTGTTAAAAGTTTAAATAAGATATGCTGTTTACATCCCCGTTACTAATTGACATGTACAGTCATGTTTCCTGTGTTTAATAAATCCATTTCATGATGCATGCTGGATTAATGAATTTTCCCTTCGGTGGTGCAGAAGCGCTGAGACTAAATTAGTCAGGCTACAAGTTACTGTAAAAATCCAAACCCCAGGTTGAATAAGACTTTGTTCACATTTTTTTAAATTTTCCCCTGAGTAATATTAGGAGAGGACCATTTGTGACACTGCTGAGTCTCACTGCATTTAAACAAGAAAAAAACAAGTACTCTGGAGTTGCTTCTAAATCCAAGGTGTAATGTATTAAAAAACATTGAAGAGTAATAAACTTGCAGCACTCATATGCTCCAAAGCTTCATGTAATGGTTGAATTAACTGTAAAATTCAGTAGAAAAACAGCAGCGCTCAATGGGCTCTACCAGGAGACCCTTGTATCTTCTGAGTTAACCCAAACAGAGACCCATTACTGCAGAATGGCAGTCATTAGAGCTGTTCTACTAATGCAAGGTCAGGTATGACTGCGTTGATGGGTTTTTTTATTATTATTTTTTTTAGTGTGGGTATAAAATAGTGGGTCAGTTCACTTGACTAACATGCCCTTACATTTAAAACAGGAGCAGACCCACCAAATAAAGGGCTAGTGTCCTAAGCTTGCGTGCTGAATCATGCTGTTTATGGAAGAGGCCATGGGGTTGTATGCAGCCAGAGGTGAGATACGAGCACTGCAGCGGTCGCCCGGCTCCAAACCCAGTGGGTAATAAATCAGATATACGGAGCCAGGGACACATCATTTAGCCCACAGTGCTGATCTGTCAAAAAGGATTAAATTAAAGTGCAGATATGATACAAAACCATGTAACAGTATATGCAGTGTGGAGCTTATGTGTAGAAAAAGACATCAGAATGGAACCCGGTTTAAAGCTAAATGAATAGTACACATGTGCATCATGAACATGAGGCTTAACTTGAGCTTAGCTTATAAAGCTGAAGTTTTCAGTGGCTGCAATTAGAGCGGGGGTGTTGCTTGAATTTCTCTGTCATTCAAAATGTCATTGTCTGTACAAACAGGACACTGGTAGTGACGAAAAAGGAAAGCACGGCCATGCTGATGAACATACATGAGTCTGGAAAAAATGTTAAATAAAAGACAGCAAGAGTAGGAAAACCAAAATGAATAAAAACATAATAATAATAATAATAATAATAGTAAAATAAATTAGACATGAACAGCTCAAACAATTAAGTGACAAAGACTGGAGACGTGGTTATTTTATAAAAACTCTACAACTCAAATCCGGCTTCCACCATTCTGTCCGTGCCAAAGAAAACTCCTCCTGTCTTTTCTGAGAATAAATGTGTCACATTTTGCCCAATTAAAACACAGTATGATACTAAGTACCACAATGCATCATGCCATTCCCCGTATAAAAAAAAAAAAATCATAGGCCAATATGTGATCTTAAAAGTTAAATAATCTATTTGTACAAAAAGAAAAGAACAAGAATAAAAGCTGCATTGCACACTGGATGTTCTTCCTGTGAGCAGTGCAGCATCTCTGCGGCTTTCTAATGTGTTTTTTTGCTTTCTACATTTTCCACAAAAAAACTGCATCCTCACTGTACTCCATGGTCATTTGCTCACATCAGTAATCACCTGTCTGCTGAGAATAACACATCTGCTATCGCAGCAGAAAGCTGCCATCTCTAACCTGTCTATATGGACACGCTGTGCTGCTCTCACTTCCTAAGGACACAAATGGGTGTTTGACCGATTTCAGTGGAGGACTGTCACTCTGCATCACCGGTGGTTCCTCTGTCCTCAAATAGCTTTTCAAAGCTTCCAACAGTTTCTTTTCTTAAAAACATGTTCATGTTGTCTAAATATGACAGGACACCGACAGATAACAACTCAAGTGCCCTTGAAATATTTTACAGGCAGAAAATTAGGGAAGCTAAAATGTCATTCAAAGCACAACCGAGCTGATTTCTCTCACTAAGAATAAGGAAGAGGTTTCCATTTTATGCACAAAGGAAGAGGAAGAATGCCCGAGCACTTTTTCTTGCATCTATCCCACAACATAAAACTGCTTATGTTTACAGATGATACTGTTTTCTATCACCAGACAAGACTATAGATGTTAAACCAGATAGTCAAAGACAAGTAGCTATCCATCCTCTAAAAGAGCTAGACATGCTACACGCTATGATTTAATAATACAGACCTAGATAGATGATGGGGAAGACAGTGAGAAAAATGTTCTATCTATAGCTCCCAGCTATACGCAAGCACACATGTTTAAAATGGCAAGTCACTGACTGTTGACAGAGAGCAGTCACGGTAGATAAGCCAAGAAGGATAATTGTCTTATCTGGTTCAGCATCTGTATGAGCATGTGGAGTGTTTGCTTCGCGTACCTCAGCAGGCAGAGAGGGAGTTTTATTTTTGTCAGAGCCTCAGAGGCACTCTGCAGAGTCACGGTGCCACTACCATACCTGCGGTACTGGGGATGTGATAATTCATTTTATCTGTTTGCATATCCTTGGGGAGTTGTTACACAGTTTTCTGACAGAAGTTTGTCTGTTTGCTGACATGATGACCGATTTTTTTGCGTATCTAAAAAAAATTGGAAGAGAATAGCTACTATTCTTGCAAAATATGGTAATTTTTAGCAAGCTGCATAAATGAGCGCAACCCTTTAAGAGGTTAAACAGGAAGCATTTTACACTTTAAAGCCTCACATTTAAGCTCTAAAACAACTTCGCTTGGATGCTAGCAGTTCATCCACAGTTCCATTGCAAAGGGCTGGCGACCGCATTTCAGTCAAAAATAGTTAAACATGCTTAGTATCAGCCGTCTGAGGATAACCACACTGCTTCTGGTCCTGGAAATCGTATCTATTGTCTCGATTTACTGGTGTACCTATGTTTGAAAACCCGCACATATGGTCTAATTGTGAGGTAAAAAGGCTGTTCAAGTATGTAAGAGGATAATTATACAGTATGATTGTAACTGCAATGACTGATAACTGTGAAATACTCTCACACAAAGAGAGAGACAGACTTTAATCAACCTAGAGGGGTAGAGAAGACGACTCTGGTAATGAAAGAGGCTTTGGAAACTGGAGTTATTTGTCTCAGGGAGAGGATTAAATGTATTATGGAAATCTGCTAGCATTATTCTTAGTGTATGTTGACAACAAAAACTTTGTGTTTCAGTACATAACACTCCAAAGTGGTAAGCAATTTAAAAAGAAAAAGAAAAAAAAGAAAATATTTTGCTTTGAGAGATTAAGACTGTGTACACAGACGTGCAAACTGGCTTCCATGGCATAAACTGCACCCTAAATCCCAATAACCATTAAGATTAGTGTGTCTGTTATTGTGATAATTAACTCATATTCTTTCTCTGTCTGTCAGGAAACATGGCGAGCAAGGAGGGAGGCAAATGCATGCTCACCAACTCAGAGTCTGACTCTGAGGCAGCGCCCCTGCCCTCCACCTCACTGGCACTGGAGGTGAAGTATTCCCTGGAAGCTAGTCGACAAGTTAGGAAGAGAAACAAGGCCCTTCAAGTGCGCTTCAAGGACATCTGCGAGGCACAAAACGAGCAAAGGGAAGCAGAGCTGCAAGCGGCGGGAAAAGGGGGAAAGCCCATGTCATACAAAGTGGCATACCGCAAGTACATGACTGTCCCTGCACGCAGGTCCATTCCAAACGTCACAAGGAGCACAGGCGTCCAGACGTCCCCTGACCTAAGGAAACGGTATCAGACCTTTCCCTTTGAACGGAAAAAAGGCCACACGTTTAAACACGTAGCTGAAGTGGAGACTTATAAAGGTCAAAATAACGGTTTTGTCATGGAGGTAAAGCCGTCCAAAGCAGCTGAGCAGGGTTTTGATGAGGAGGTGGAGGGAGCCTGTGGGGGGAGTGGAGTTCTGAGGACCAGGGCTCTGCTCCATACTAATGAGTGCATTGCCACAGTTGAACAGCACACTGCACCTGATGGCCTGTGCTCTGACGCTCTGCTGCTCACTTGCACTGCAGACACAGACTGCCTTGCAGACACGCCTGGAGGAAGCGGAGTCGGCACACACGGGGAGTACCAGCTTTGCAGCATCAAATCCCAAGCCAGAACTGGATTACAACACAGGGAGGCTGATACCGACCGCTCAGTCAAGAGGCAGTTGCTCACTCTGGAGGAGGGCTCATCTCGTACCCTGCCGGACAGGGCTGCAAAAGTTACAGGTCCCATTGCCTGGAACTCCCTTACGCAGGTGGAGTGCTTAGACAGTCCATCTGTAAGGAGCAAGCGGAAGAAAGGTCTCCAGCTTAACGGGTTGTCGAGTGACACTGTACCACAATCCAGCGGAGGCTGTACAACACAGGCACAGTGCCATTCAGGACAGTTATCTGCCAGGCCTATAAGGGGTATGGAGGATCCTCTGTCACCCTGCATAGGTGGTGAGACTGATGGTGCACCATCTGACCAAACACAGGAAGCTTGTAAGCAAATAGTGCCTATGAATCAGGACGGGGATGTAAAAGCACAGCTCCAGGCCATGGAAAATCTTATCAGCTCAAGCCAAGAGACCATCAAGGTGCTGCTTGGGGTAATCCAGGAACTAGAAAAAGGAGAGGCCCACAGAGAGGGGTAAGACCTCCGACTCCAAACTCTCGATACAATATTTTATGTATGGCAGATTTTAAGAGAAGATGTGACTAATGTATGGTGGGGAAAAATAGAATCAAGGTTCACTGCAGCAGAGAGGTGATGTAGCTTTTACATGGATGCATCCTGACACCAATTCTATTCAGTATCAGTAAAAAGACTTAATATCCAAATTTGAAATATTATTCAAGAAAAATACTTTACAATTGGCCTAATCCAGCAGTGCATAAAGTTTATCTATAACGTCTAAGGCCTGTGAAATAGCCAATGACAGCCGAGTACACACATAAGTCACGTAGATAGCATCGAGGTTGTCTATCTACAACAAGGAGGCAGATAAAATGGCCAATTTGTTGAGCGAACCACTGGGGCACAGCACTCACACAGCTGAAACTCAACATAATGTACATATCTAAGAAATGTCCAAGCACGAACATATTAAGCCTAAAATCCAGGAGCACACAACAGCAACTGCTTCTGATTCTCCAAAATCAACTCTCACTATCAACTTGACTGATGCTGAGGGGTTAAACTCTTACATCATCTCAAAAGGCAATTATCCTCCTCCAATCTTGCACAAGGCAACCTTAATCTCCTTATCACCAAACTCATAAAAGTGTGCTCTGAGTGAGAAAGTAAGCACACGCGCGGTGCAGCATTGGGGATCCATCTAAAGTGTGTTGCAAAGCACACCTGGCTTATCAGTAGGGTCTAGAGTGCCAGGTGGGGAAAGGAAAGAGAGGTGGAGAGGAAGAGAAGAAAAGGAAAAGAAACATGAGGAGATGGCTTGGTAAATGATTAACTAATGTGTAATTAATTACTGTTCATATAGGAAGATAATAAAAACTTTTTTTCTCGTCATTACTTACTAATTCCTGTAAGTAGTTGGATCCAGTGAGCAGCATAAGCCTCCTTTAATCCATTCAAGGCAAGTGAATTTATTTTTGTCTACACAAGCGGAGTTATCTCTTTTCCTGTACACAGTATTTACAACACATTAGCTTCCTATTCATCTTACATAAATGTCACTGACCCAACATGGAGATTCACCCATAGGCTGTAAATAAGTGAGTGCAATTACATCATACATACAACAGCCTATGTTATTTGACATCAGTCTTCTATGATGGAATATTTAATGCTCAGTACATTCATTATTAAGCAAGGATTCATCCCATGCTATTCTGATACAGATCAAAATCCCAAGGCTAATATGCTGAAGGATACAATGCCTAAGTTGTCTATATGAAGAGGAGCAGAATGTTCTATTGACAGTATAGATGAAAACAAAATTTCAACTAAATATGTTGCAGCACAGATTCAATAAATAATTTACTCTGGTTTCTTCTATCTCCATTTACACGATGTTCCAAAAAAGATGAACAGGTACAATAAAGACAAAGAATTAAGGAAGTAGGGGTACAACTTTAAAGTGTAAGGAAACACTGATCCCTGAAGCAAATAAATTCTATATCCATAGTTGAACTCTTGAGTTCTTAAACTTCTAATATGATTCAGTTTAATTGTGGTTTGGGAAGTCAACCAGCTGTGTTAGTGAAGTATCTTTCTAAATTCTAAATATCTCGGTACAATAATTACTGTTAATTGGAAATAAAAATCCACAAAAGCATCAATTCAAACCAGCATATTAGTCCAAAATGTTCTTTTCTATTTGTACTAAATACTAATATGTGCTTATTCCTGAGAGTTACAGCACAGTCAGTGTAATCTCAAAACTGTGACCTTCTAATCAAGTCAAAATTTTATTATGAAGCAATTTCAATACATTATAATTTACCATTACAGTTTTTAAAAAGCATTTAAAATAATAGCCAATGGCGTCGCCAGCCAGTTTTTCAGGCTTCAGTCCCCCAAGTTTATGACACACACACCATACACCCCCATCTTCATCCCTACATATATACTTACTGTAGATTAATATGTGGCTAAACACAGAGGCGCCCGGTAATTCTAAATCATCTGGCACAAACAATTCATTTGAAAAATCTACTTTAATCTATAAACAGAGACTCAATGAATCAATGGAAGGCCTAAAGAAAAAACAAACACTACAGATTTGTTTTCTTTTAGAACAAAGAGTAATATACCGCACACAGTTTTTAAAGCCAATGTCTTATAGCTGTAGCATATTGTATAAAATGCATGGAACTATTACACAGTATTTTAACATAAACCATAACCATAAACATCAGTAACACTATCTACATTATTACTTGCTATTGCAAACTGATTTTCTAAAAGCACAGGCATATGAATACGACTATAGAGTACCATGGTACCATGATAAAAGTATATTATAACAATGGTGCAATGCAGTTCCAAAGCACATTGCATGTTGCATCTAACAGCACAAAGCCTGAGAATAATGCTGCATCATCACAAGGTGCTGGCAGCCCGGAACCAATTAATAATACTCATACAAACTTGTTGCCGGCTTGTTTATTAGCACTGTGTATATGCGCCTGTTTTTATACCTCTGGATCACCACCTACTCAGTGACCTTTGGAAGAGATCTTGTGGAAGTAAAAAAAAAAAAAAAAAAAAAGGTAGGAGGAGGGGTAAATATACCTTTAATGGCACTTTTGGCTTCATTCTCTTTAGGGAGGCCTGTTTAAATCCCTTCTCCCTTATTTTCTTTTATCAGGTCAGTATGAGAGATGGACAAAGAGACTGAGATGATATCGGGGTAAAGAAAACGAGAACAGGGAGGATTTGTAGAAAGGCTGCTGCCCAGTTGGCCATGCAAACTATCAATTCTTTACTCATGACTTACTTGGAGGCAAGTAAATGTGGCATCCACATTATATTGAACTGTAAACATCTCTATAGAAAGTGCCTAATAATTACCCAATCATTAACCCATTAACCCACGATACAACATTTAAGCAAACCTGCTGTGTCACTGCAGTCATCCTCTTATGGGACACCATTACTTGCCTCTGCTTTAGCTTTAAATAACACTATTGACATCAGCACCTCCAATACCTGTCAGAGCATGCAGCACAGAATGCAGTGAAATAGATAAAGAGGAGTAATTTATGACAGGGACTTAATTTTTATTGGTGCCGCACCCGATGGGCAGCGTGACAAAAGTGTTGGTGACAGGACTGAAAAATGTGTTGGCTGCTGAAAGGATGAAAGAATTAAATTTGAAAACATTTTAACATCAGTGACGAGAAAAATCTGTTAGCTCTTACTGCGATAAAAATAAAAAAATCCAATGCTCATTTTAGGATCCTAACTACTGATAAGATTTGAATTTTCAAAACCAAACAAACAAATAAACAAGAAGAATCCTCCATATATGCAACATTTACTCCTTGTTAGACGTTTTGCAGTTAGAATGGGGTGTCGAGCGCAAAAAGCAGTACGGTGATAAGAAATGTTACCCGATAGCAAAATGGCTACGGATGTAAAATTTGGATTGAGTCTTTCTCTGTGTGGTGTACATGTGTGCTGATGAGGTTTAAATGGGAAGTGCAAGTGTGCATTGTTGTCAATGGCCACGTTTACATTTGAGTTTTTATATATCTCTTCAATTCGAACAAATAAAAGTTAGACACACTTTAAAGAGGTAAAAAAATTACCATGAAAACCCCTAATTCAGAATAAAAATAAGTCAGAATTGGACTAAACGCTGAAGTATGTGACTGGTTTATTCTCATTTTAAATCTGAACTGATTAATTCTTTTGACATGTAAATATTTGTTCCCTTTAAGTCAATTCTGGTCGCTGCTGTAGTAGTATGTAGTAGTAGTAGTAGTAGTATGCTCGTGTCAATGTGGTCCTTCAAAAATTGAAGTAAAACTACCGTATACGTACTACGTGGTTTTCTATTTTAAATACTTCCGCAAGTATCCACGTCTCGTCTGCCCTCTGTCCAATCAGAACCTTTCCCAACCAGCAGATCTAAAACTAAATCAATAGAAGGCATGTTTCCATGTAAACTTTAATACAGAATTACCATTTCCATGTAAACTAGAAAGAGACTACATTATTTCTAAATTATTAAATTCTGAATTTGATTGATTCAAAAATGAAAGAACATCCTGTAATCGTAGTCAAACAATTGCCCGCAGCTTTATGCAGAAAAATTAATCAAGCCTTCACCTACCCTAATAACATTAAATGCAAGAAGAGAAAAACGTCAGTCATTGACACATGTAAATTTTACAATGCTAATCTGACAAGAAAAACCATTAAAAGCTTTTGCAAATTGAAAAATAATAGGAAAAAAAAGGGGGGGGTGGTTAGTTTGGATCAATATAATTAAATGAAAAAGAGACTGTTCAAAGAAAACGGGCTGGTGTCCAAAGCAAAATGGCCAAATTTGATCTGCTTAGGAGACTCAAGTGATTCACATTTTATCAGGCAATAACTTATAACACATCTATATAACACAAAGTGTTGTAAAACACTTTCTTAGACAAAATTGATTAATCAATATTGGGATATATTCTTCCAAGGAATAAAAAAAAAAGAATAAAGTGAGTAACAGTAGAGCAGATATCCCTGCTTGTGCAAAAACGAGGAGAAACAACTCCACAGTTAAAAAAAACTTTGATAGTGCTTTAACATTTAGCTGTATATCTGACTCAGTGAGTTATTCACTTTCTCTGCTTTCGTCACTTTTCACATCTGAAAATTAATTGACTGATAAAATAGAGTTAAATTAGCCATCCATTAATGCTCTACCCATTTTCTTTTCTGGTATAGCAATTTAATTTAAAAAAAATATAATAATATTAAGGAACTGTTCACAAACTTGAGAAGCTGCCCAGAAACTCCCCACATACACAATTTTACATAATCTGACCTCCGAACAGCTAACCTCTGCTCAAGGCTGATACTATGCCCAGGGCTGCTGGGCACCGGCTCCTCAGGAGGGCAGAGTGACTCCCTATCAACCTCATTTACTTTGGTCTCGCTAACGAGGGAAGACAAATGAGATGAGAAAGGAAGGTGTGCGGCAGCACCTTAACAGGTCTTGTAATTACTTATTCACGACTCTTATCTTCCCTGCAGACTCTCCTATCGAACCGGACAGGACACAGCCAACTGTGACACATGCCGGAACAGCGCATGCATTATTTACAGGTTAGTGGTCATTCTTCTCAAAGACAAAATGATCCAAATGCACCTTGTCCTTTCTCCTTGAGGGCAAGTGAACAGGTTGAATGGGGAGGCAGGGAAGCGATGAAGGGGCCACAGGATACAAAACTAATGTGAAGAACGCTGTTAATTAGCCCATGTGACATTTGCACACTATGCTCCCCGTCCCAGCTATACAGCTTTGTCTGATTCTCTAATTATCCCTCCCCACCACTTCATTCAATGACAGGTGCTGAGCAGGTGTTAAGTTTGTTGAATTTGGATAAAAAAGTGGAGAGGATGCAGGTTGGATAAGCACAGGGTCCACAAATGTTACAATCATTTCCATCTAAATATCATTGTTGTGTGCTGCTGCCAGGCCAAATTGAAAGTTACAGCTTATGCATGAATTTAGTATGCGCTGTAAAAAAGCAGCACTAAAATTGCAATAGTTTTTATTTCATAATCACCAGTAGCTTTGCAGATTTATAGTGCAAATAACAAAAGTACATAAGCACAACCAGTTTATGGTTTTAGTAATCCGGCTCTCTGACACAAACACAGACCATTTTCATGGTTAGGTGCAAAAAGGATTTTGCTTGAATTTAATTGTGTTTTTTTTTTTTTATCTGGTAAATATCCGAGCCTAGTGGATGTTTGACAAACTTAGTGTGGATCATCTTGAAGTGCTTCCACACATTCTTTATTCGTTGAGCAGATGCAGCGACAACCATCAGACAACCATTATGCACACAACTACTTACTATATGATCCTATTGTTTTATATTTGTATTATATTTACATCTTTAAACAAAGCACATGACTTACGTTTTATTATGTAGTGTAAGAACACCAGCTGAATTAGTCAAAGTATATATTTGGATATTTGTTAGGTATATTTTTTATGGTTAATATAACAGGCTTAAGCTAAACTTTTGTCATTTGTTTATATTGATCCCTTCAACTCCCTTGATCCCTTGTTAAGAAACACATGACTTTGTGCAAGAATGATTTATCACCTAAAGACAGTGTATGTTGCATGATGCGTGCCACATCAGAAGTGTTGCAGATCACATGTAAATGTATCTGGTTTTATCAAACCTTCTGTTGGCATTCAGTCTTTATGAAACAAAAAGATACTGACAGATCTCACCAGAGCTCTCTCCATACAGTGAGGACAACAAGACACAACCTTTACTGCATGTGTCTTTTTTGGTTTGGTGCTTAACATCTGGGGCCAATAGCCAAAAGGAGCAGGAGTCAGACGAAGGAAGATAGAGAAAGCAGCTTTAATAATAATGTGCAAGAGGCATTCTATGAAACTGTTTTTAATGGTCATTGCTGTTCAGCGCATTCTACATTTCTCCTCTGAAGAGCCACTCAAACAATCATTCATCCACCATCCTCAATAACTGATAAGCCTATGGCTAAAATTCAATCAGCTCCTGAAAATCAAGGAGCGCATTACAGGCCTGTCCCCTCTGATGTGTGAGGTGAAGGAGGTGCATCGTGTTTTAAACTCATTGCAGATCTCTGTGCACAGCCGTAGGGAGAACAGAACAAAAGGTGCCTTACCAGCAGTTAAATGACAGCAAGATGAGGCAACTTGTGTTGAATTATGATGCGAGTTACACTGAGAGTTAATTTAAAGGATCGTTTGGGTACTGAATTAAAAGCTGAAATGAATAGATGAAAAGAGCCTAACTGCTGAGCTGTTACAATGTATCATTAAGTATGTATATACCTACACACACACACATATATATATATATATATATATATATATA
>JBAMHV010000023.1:6552420-6575576 GCA_037177535.1 Pseudomugil gertrudae
AGCTGTTACAATGTATCATTAAGTATGTATATACCTACACACACACACATATATATATATATATATATATATATATACATACACATACACACACACACACACACAAGGAGTCAAAGCCAGCAAATGCTTATCAAACATACAAAATACAGCAGTTTTCACACAGGAACTTTTATCAAAAACAGGAACTCCAACATCAAAAACCCACATCTGTTTGCTCAGACCTGACACAATCAAATGAAATGCCACAGTGTTGGAGGAAGTACAGAAAAACAGAAATATGCTCATTTCTGATGAACCTCGTCAGCATCTGGCAAGGTTTCCGCTCGATAAAGGGCAGAAATAACCAACTGGGATGTTTGAAATGTGCCAAATTGACCCGAGTTTGTCTTTAAGAGACTTGCTTGACATGGTAAATTCTGTTGATTGGACACACAATCAAATATAGCAGTTGCATTCACGGAGGCAGGGGGATTAAATGGCAATCTAATTGCTTAGATCTCCATGAAAACAACCTCTCTGGAGGTGGAGGAAAACAGGATCGGAAGCAGAGCCATGACAGAAAATGCACTATATTTGGGGAGAATGGCTACCTATGATGTCTTTTACAATTTCCATGTTTATTCTTACACTCCGAGAGTCTAAGACTTAAACATTGGCATCAGTCCTTTAAATCATGATCACATATTTCATGCTTAGGCACTTTTAGTGGGTGGAAGCTGTATTTAGCTTTTTTGAAAACATATTTTATAAACGAGGAGCAACTTAGCCTTCAATCGCTCTGCTCCCCAGCTTTGGAACACACTCCCACCTGACATCTGTAATATTGACCATTTACACCTGTTCAAATCACAACTCAAAACTCACCTGTTCAAGAAGGCATTCTCCCTGTAATCACTCTGTCCCACAGTTTTATATTGTATTGTATTTTTATTGTATATAATTGTGTTTTATTGCTTTGTATAGTTTTATTGTCTGCTTTTATAATGTACAGTGTCCTTGAGAGTTCTTGAAAGGCGCATTTTAAATCAAATTTATTATTATTATTATTATTATTTTATTTTATGGTTTGTTTTTTAATTTGCCATCAAAGCATTTGTCCAGTCTGACTCAGATAATGTTTAAGTCCTCAAAAAAAAAAGCTTGTTTTGCCTTAGAGTCATACCCACTTATAATTGACCTTGTTAAAAAAGCAAATGCAATGACAAATTGTTGCAACGACAATAACCAGTTGCATCCACAAGGCCCCTAACTGTTGTGCTAATTATTAGGCTTATGAGTGGAGCTGACATTTGGGTCCATAAATCATCTTAACATTGCCCAGTAAGGAATTTCCAATGCACTTTTCAATATCATCAATTTGTCCAAGCCTGTATAAGATCATCCAGTCCATCTATTGCATAACAACAGCATCAGATCAATGTGATACACGTGGTGTGTGGGCTCCAAACAGAATACATAAGGTGCTACGATCTTGTCCTTTTTTCTTTCATTTTACGCATTTTGAAGTGTTTTGGTTTTCTTTCAGAAACTACTTTATCTTACTTTGTTTCCAAACTCCAAACACCCAGCAGTGCTGAAAGGGACTTTGGTGACTCAACTCTTAGTAAAATGTGCATGACACTGAAACAAAATCAGAAAGAAAGGGATGAACACATTATTGCAGTACATTCTATCTTTGAATGTTTTTTTTTTTCTTTAGGAGAAAAAAGGTGGGGAAAGAGGAGTGGTAATGTGAAAGCATTAAAGAATTCCGATAGTACAGATGAGAAAAGAACAGAATCTTGATAAGAAAAACAGGATGGCACAGAAAAGCATTTAAAATGCATTACACTAATGTGTCTTGACGTTATCTCTGTAATCTCATTTTCTACACATTGCAATTATATGGGCAAGTGTGCTGATTACAAAATAAATAAATAAACAAACAAAAAAATTAAATGGTTGTGATCCAGGAGGTTCTCAATACTGTTCCCTAAAGTTGCTTATAAGTAAAGCTATTTCCCACTTACGCTACTTTTTCCATTAGCTTGCATGTCCTGCACTTAATTACTAATGATTAAGCTAACTATCTGATAACAAATATTCTTTAAATAACACTGAGAACAAACAGATAGGGAAAGAATCCAATCTACTTTGTGAGGGGATGAAAATCAATTAAGTATCGCTAAAGGCTGCAGATTCCATTACATTATCAAATATGAATACTACTGAACAAGGCTGTTCTCTCACCCAACTCTGCCTGGGGAGAACATCTCTTTTTGTTCAAGCTTAATGATGTTTTCCAACACGGGTGGTTACCATGGCTACGAGAGAGATCGTCCGTAGGACAGATGGTCTGAAGGGACAGTGTGGACAGTCAAAAAAAGAATGTTCACACCTCCGAAAAGATAAGGAAACACAAAAGAAGACAGGGTGTGAATGTGTTAGCACAGGAGGAAGAGAAGGAGACATCAAGACACAAAGATGTTTAGAACTGGATGGAAGTTGTGTGGTGATGAGTTGATAAGGTCATGCAGGAAAATGACGATGTTTTTAATTCTTGAATGTAAACTCTTCCTATAGATCAGGAACATGATCTCAAGGAGTCAGAGAGAATAGGCAAGATGGAGGTTAAAGACTGACAGGGTCCAAAGTGCTTTCTTCAGTTTGTTCTGATCAGACAAGCCACCTGGGAAGCAAGACAGACAAGGGACAGGAAAATGCCAACAACCTTTCACTTTTCGCTTTCAGCAAAATGTGGAGTGAAACAGCAAGGCCCATGACACTTTCATAAAGAGATGTTGATAACTGGGCTGCGTGCAGACTAATAAATTTTTCATTACAAAGTCTTTTGAATATGTTTCAAAGATAAGATGATCTTTTTCTTTCTGCCTTTCTGGTTTTATCCCCCAATGGAGTTATGAAAATTTCCTTCCTATTCAGTGACATTTAATTTTCCTTGCTTTGAAAGCCATGAGCCACTTTACATCAACTCAGTGATTCACCCAGAGATTGAGATCTGAGCAAGTTTAGTTTCACAGAAAGTCTTAAAGGCTCTGATCAAACCATCAGCTGTATGGATGACCTAAGATGTTTTGAGCGGTATTAATCCAGAGGTTGTTCAAGAATGCATGCAGTTGACCTTTGAGAAAGTTATGGAGTTTAGTCAGATTATTCCCCAATTATATTGTAAATCAATAAAGCTTAAAAATGTATTTGAGCAGCACAATAGCCTCAGATTTACCAATGCACACTGAAAAAAAGTTGGGATGTAATGAAAATGAATTACAAGTACCAGTACAGTGCAGCATTTAAAGGTGTTACACCAACTAGCCTACTTTTTTCTCACACCTGATGCTCATCGTTGCTCCTGGTGGCCGGCCCCTACGATGGGCTGGCGCAGACACACCTCTGTTTTTGCCCCCTCTGGAACTAATCACAACTCCCACCGGCATCTATCCAGGAAATAAAGGCTGCTGTCTCCGTCCCATCGAGGAGCGACTGTTGACAGCCAGTCTGCTCCCGGCCTGTGAGCGTACCGTTTTGTTTTGAATAATTTTATGCTGTGCTAGATTAGCTTGGGTATTGTTTAGTTTATTGGAGCTGCTCGGTTTTGTACTAATAGGTCTTCTGTTTTTGTTTTATTTCTTATGTCGCCCGGTTGGGTTGTTTTCGTTTTGTTTGAGCAGCTTCACTAAACCCAGCGTTTGCTATGGTGGTCTCACGTTTTGAGTTACTTGTACAATAAACATTGACTATTCTTTTTTAACATCTGGTCCACGCCACGTCTTTTTGTTACGCCCGTAAATCATACCCCAACCTGGGTCGTAACAATAGGCACAGAATTTATAGAAACAAATTCCCTTTGGAAACCATGTTACCGGAGCACCGCTGGTGCATCAAGATGATTGTGACTGATTTAAAGAAATACGAATAAAGCTTTGGCTTTTTTTCCCTTTGTTCCAATATGATAATGACTGTGTGTGTGTGTGTGTGTGTGCGCAGCAAGCAGATTGATTTTTTGTGCTCCTATAGCTGGATCACTGTGCATATATGTGGAACTGTTGATTCAGATACTTGAAGACGACCTAACAGACAGATTATTGATCAATGCAGAAGCAAGCGTTCAGCTCTACAACAGCATAACAATTTAACCCCTGCTTCAAAAGGTCTTACGGTGCCTAAGCTAGCATAAAATGACTTTGGCTGAATGATGATTTCTGACCTGACATCAAACGCACAACATGAATCCAGGCGAGATGTGTCGACGATGTGTAAACATGGCGGATGAGGAATGTAGGTCCATTTCATAAACGCGATGCTTTATACAGACCGAGTGGGATAAACAGGGTTTCTGCATTTAAGTTCAAACGTCAGCGTGAACTTTCATCTTTCCAAAAGCGCTTCCATGGTATTTATGTTCGACTGAGCAAAGAGGGAAGGATTTACAAAGGTTGAGCTGCAGATTCAAGCTTGTCATGACTCATCTTCAGCTTTGTTTAGCCATTAATTCAAGACTGTTGCTTCATGACTAGTAACCGGTGCAGAAAATCGACCGATTTGTAATAAGGTCTGTCCAGATTTGCAGATAAAGAAAGTAAAGCACTTTGAGCCAAAATGTATCAATAATATTCTTACAGCACGGTGTGGGTGCAACCCAGGGCTCTATAGCATGTTTTTTGATTACCAACCCCCATCACTACCACCACCCGCGCAAATAACAAGTTGAATATATTTTTTATTGTTATCATTAGCATTATAAAGTGGTATTTCTTTCTTTGTGTATTCCATATTAATTTTAGTTATTCTGGCTTTCTCTTCCCCCACTCTATAATAGCAGTCTCATTACTGCTGTTACTATAACAACAAAGATTTTGATCTTATAGTTCTTGGATCATCATTGTTATTATTATTATATTTGTCTGGACTCTAATTAGAGTTCCACTTGAATTGTTACAACATATACACAACACATTCTCTGTTATTTGTCTTTGTTTTATCTGGTTTGTTCACATGCATGTCATGCTACAATGTTTTTGCATAAAGAATAGAACAAATGCACAATGATAATGTGACTCAAAATAAATCTAGGGATTCTTCTAATTAACTGGGAGCATTTGGTGTTAAATGACAGCACATTCATGCAGGGCAACAACTTGTAATCATAGATGTATAGCAGAAACAGCCTTAGCAGTTTTAGAGGCTCAGAGTGAAGAGCAGAGAAAATCCTCACTGCTCTGCTGTATATATATATGTGTCTGTGGCTTTATTTACAGCCTGCCTGTGAATGAAAGAAGCTCATACAAAATGACACTATATTAAAGTACTACACTTATTTTTTTTTAAATCCCTAAAAATGCTAATGGGTTTAGGCTTTTTGTGCCTTGACACAGTTAAAAGCGAAGGTTTTGTACGAGATTTAAAAGACTCAATGAAATGCTCACCTGACTGCTTCCCTCATCAGTGACAGCTCAGAAACAGTCACTGAAATGAGAAATATGACTGATGAAGATGCTATTTAAGCTGCAAAAGCCGCTTAATTTTGTGGTCTTTTGTTAGATTTAGCTTTTCTTTTCAGTAGATATGATTTATCAGGCCTCGTGAGCATGTGCATTGTGTTGTTCAACTCCGTTAGTCCTGAATAAAGTAAAAAAACTGATCAGAGATGGAATCAAATTTCTTATAAAAAGAGAAGAAAATGGGCCAAAAAAGTAATATTACAGTCCTTAATGGCACCTGTTAAATTCCCACTGCTGAATTCTGAATGAGTTACAGTATGTCAGATTTAGTGGAATTTGAGTAGAGTGATGTGCTGCAGTCGAGGTGAGATGCATAAATCACTGCATCCTATTTGAGTTTACAACGCAAAAACTAAAATAAATAGATAAAAGTTTTCAAGTCTCAAGTTTCTAAAGTTTAATATTTACAATGCCTTTAAGTGCTTTTGTATTCTAGTTTTGGATTAAAACAATTTTACAGTGAGATCAGCTAGCCTGAAAAAGTTCCTTAATCAGCAGATAATTTCAGTGGCTTTTAATTAAGGATCATTCACAAATAAATGCTCCTTTAAAAGTAGCATGCTGATCTGCCTTTATTAAACCGCAACATGGTTATTGACTATAAATCAAACAGATTGGTGAAATCTTCAACACACTTACACGATTCCTTCCACATGCCCACACACAAAATGAAAGCCTTTACACAAGCATGTGTTTATAATGATGTAATTTAGGGCCAATGATTTATTGACAAAAACTGCTGTGTTCTTGGCACTCTGAAGAGGCAAACAAATGTATAGTTTTGACTATTATTTAAGAATACAGGTTTTCTCTTGTCGTCCTCAAACATCCGCATGCGTTTGTTCTCTGATTAATGCAAAATACATCCAACTGTTTTATGAAAATGGGTTTCAGACGAATAGTATTTCAAATCAGTATCCCTGCGAGCCTGACTCAGGTAGTGGCTAAAGACAGCTTTAGCAAATTAAGGTCCTTACACTTGCATCAGCTGAAGCTTTAATTATGGCATACAGTCACTGTTTCGATAAGCTTCTGCCATGTCAAGAAATTCATCTCCTCATTATTGGATTCAAATTTAAAATTTTCACCAAGATCCTGTTTTGGTGATGGTAGCAAAGCCTTCTCTAGCTCCTCTTAAAGCATCTAAATGAGGTCTGACCTCTGTGGTATATAATCCATGTGTAAAACTGTCTCATGTTCCCTGAACCACTTATTCACAATTTTGTCCTGATGAATTCTGACATTGTCATCTTGTAATGCACCCGTGTCATCAGGCAAGCAAAAACAAACATTAATGGTATAGTCTGGTTGGTCAGTACATTCAGGTAGTCCACTGACCTCATTCTTGTGGCACATCATGTTGTTAAACCTAAACCTAACCAATTGCAGCAATCCCAGTTCATAGACAGCTTCCATGGGCTTGCACAGCAGGCACCTAAAATAATGAATGCATCACTTCATCTGCTTCTCTTCTTACCCTGATGCTCCGATCACTCTGGACCAGGGTCAATCTGGTCTCATCAGAGCTTCTTCTAACGCTCCAGAGTCTAATGCTTCCTAGTTAACTGAAGCCGCTTTTGCTGGTTTGCTTCACTGATAAATGGTTTTCTTATGGCTACACAGCTGCTCCGTCCCAATCTCTTGAACTCCCTTCCCATTGTTCATTGGGAAATGCCCTTATTAAACATAGCCATGAGATCTTCAGTTTTTCTCTGCAATCCCTGCAAAGATGTTTTCTCTGTTTGATGCATGATTTGGCCCTTTTTAAATGGACTAAAATATTTTCCATGATCATAGTATGTGCCTTTCCTCAAGAAAAGAGACACTACTCATTGCATCAGATACCGTTAAATCAATGGATGCCAGCTGGAATATAATTGACCATGTAGTAATTATCCCACAGGATAATTTGCTTAGGAGTGCTGCTCCTATATGGAAACGTCTGAGCTGCAGAAGTGTTATGGTTGGTGCCAAGTGTCCAAATAAGATCCATCACAATGCAGATTGTCACAGAAGAACACAGTAAATAAAGATTACTGACTTTCCACATCTTTTTAATAGGTCGAGTTTACCTTCAGCTGTCAATCACTTACCCCCAGGCACACAGATCCCTCTTTGCCCATTTTTATATTTTCCTTACAGGCAGTAGCGGCTTCCCCACCTTCCAGTCTCGCATACATTGGCTTTGTTCTTTGGTGTTCATCTCCTTTCTTTTCTTGAAGTTATCAGCTGGCAAACCAGCTCATTTACACATGACTACACTTCTGAGCTAAAGAGGAAATCAGACGTTTGTCAGCGACAAAATAAATTACCGTATTTTCATAAGGCGCATATAAAAGTCTTAAATTTTCTTCAAAATGTGCGGCGCGTCCTATGGTGCAGTGCGCCCTGTGTGTGTGTAGTACCGGTATACCGTACATACCGTCACTGTTAATCTGTAACTCTATGGGTGAAAATGTAAAAAAAAAAAAAAACAAGTCAAGCAAAACGAACTCTGAGCTGGCTGTCATTCCGGGAGGCCTGATCAAGAAACTCCAACCGCTGGACATTGGTGTGAACCGGCCATTCAAAGTAAGGCTGCGAGGGGTGTGGGAGCGATGGATGACTGATGGAGACCACAGTTTCACTAAGAGTGGAAGGCAGCGCCGGGCGAGTTACGCTACAGTTTGCGAATGGATTGTAGATGCTTGGGATAACGTGTCTGCTGGAACTGTTGTTCAAGCTTTCGCAAAAGGCATCATTTCATCAGCCGGCACAGAAAGTAGTGAAGAAAGTGAACCTGGCATGTTGGACGCAGATTTAGCGCCGCTGTTCAATACAGAAACAGAGGATGAGGACTTCGATGTGTTTGATTGATTACGATTTTTAAAAATGTGAGTGAATCAATACTTAAATAGAGCAAAACCAAACTTAGTGTTGCTCTAGCTCTTTTTTTTTTTTTTTTTTTTTTAAATACACACTTGTATGCTTGTGTGTGTGTTGTAAGTGTGGGCGTGGGTTGTATATAAAACCCGTGCCTGATCAAAATACAGTAACGGCTGCACCTTTTCGTACGGTGTGCCTTGTGGTCGTGAAAATACAGTAAAAGTAACTATTGAAATAAAACCTGGCAAATTTATTGGTCGCACATGTGCAAATAGATGAAAATTTTTCTTGCGATTTTCTACATTTTAGTTGCAAAATTTGACTTTTTGGTTGCCATCAGGAGCCTTATATCAGCCAGGTGATAGTTCTCTAATAACAGAAGGATTACCAGTTCTATTCCTGCTTTGTCCCAGTTAGTCTTCCACTGTTTCCTTGAGCATGAAACTTTACCCACCTTCTCTCCAGTGTTGGCAACAGTGGTGTATGAAAGAAAATGATTGTTTGGTAGTGGTTGGAGAGTCAGGTGTTGCAACACACGTGACTTACCATCAACCAGTGTGTAAATACGGAGTAACTGAATAATGAACTGAACATAAATCACTATGGTGCCACATAAATCTTATACATTCTAAAACGTTTTAACATTGTGGTTGATCAGCGAATACAGTCTGGGTGATTATTACAGCAATCACCACGGGAAAAAGCCATTCTGGAAGTTGTATGAAAGTTTGTCCAAAAGCATTTTAATACAGGCAGCAGTAGATTAATCAGGCTAAATAGGTTGTTCCTCTGATTGTATTGCTTTGCACCTGAAGAGCTTGTGGAGGTGGAGGTGGAGAAGATAGCACTGATTGTTTGCCTCTGTTTCTTTATTGTAGTGTGGAACTGGACTTCAAGCTGCAGGAGGACAAGCTACAACCACTGATGAAGCGGCTTTGTCCCACAGAGGATGCCCACTTCGCCCCTCTGCCTTACCCCCAGGAGGCCTTCACCTCCACCCCAAAACGAAAGTCCAAAGCTGACTCCAAGAAACACGCTCGCTGGAAACTTTGGTTCCTGTGAGAACATGGGGCCACCTCCGATTTCTGCTTTGAATGCACAGGATTCAAGTTTAATCCATATTAGTTTGGTTTATCCATCATTGTGTTAAAACACATCCTCTTGGGTCTTTTTTCGTAGACCAGTTAACCCGTTTCATTGGAGAGCTTAACATGGGGATATTCGCAAATGAACAGATGGGAATGTGGATACCATGGACAATTCTAAATGCCATGATAACCAAAAATGGATTGGGTGTTGTTTTATCTAATTTCTTTTAACTCGGTGTGAAAGGACCCCAGCAAGACATATTTGGAGATCAGCAAGGTGAGGAAAGGAATTTTTTTTTCCTGGCGTCTCTACATATATTTTTATAGCTGATTTGAGTGGGATCCTGTTCCGAGATGACACTTCAATGTGTCCCATTTCTATTCACCAGATGGAACTTTGTCTTTCTTCTCAGCCTCCATTAGAAGCTGCCCCAATCCTAATGCTTCAAAGCCTCCATAAACAGCATATCACTGTACTGCAAAGCACAATTAACACTTTTCAGGATACCATTTCTGCAGAATAATCAGACAAGACTATTTTGAGTATTGACTCACCCATTTAGATCACCCACTAACCATAACAGACTTTCATACTGATTAAAAGAAGAGACCTGAAGGACAAACTGTCACAGAGGCTTGTTGGAGTTTGAGGGTAAAACTTCTTTCCACTGCTAAAATGTCTCCTTGAACCATCTGACTTTAAAGAATGAATAAATAACACTTATTTTCTTAAAAAATATTTGAAAGATTAAACAATGTACTGTTTTTCTATGAATTATCTATAAACATTCACTTTAAAGTTAAGAGAACTATACTTATTTAAAGTAAAGGGGCTTGTGCAGTTAAAAAAAGATCTACAGTTCAAAGGACGTCTGTCATTTTTTTTCAATCTTTCATGCATCAACTGTAGTTTTTTTGTAGTTGTTGAATGAGAGTTCAATGAATGAGAGAGGAGACAGAATACTAGTAAAGCAGGTAAAATAAACAGTATAATGTGCAATGGAGTATTAGGGCTACATAAAGGAAACAAAAGGACTGCCTCATGTTCTTTTATTATTTTGAGAATAACATCATGATAGTCAAAACGTAATGAGAAAAGATTAAATTTTGAGAATAAAGTTGGAATATAGTTGAACTGCTGGGATTAACCCACCATTTAAACAGGTTTAAATTACAGCACCAAACTTTTAAAATGTGCCACTACCATAATGAGTGGCACCTACACCATGTCAGCATCCATTATGAATCCTGTCTCTTTTTTAAGCCCTAACCAATCAGTAAAATTCAGTCCAATGCTGACTCTCACCTTCTCTCTTGCTTAGTCAGTTTCTCCTGTTTTTCACTTCTTCCCATAATATCCTTGTTTTGTTTTGGTTTTCTTCTTCTTCTTTTTAGCAAAAACAGTCACACAGCATCCCAATGTGTAGATATCCTGTCGCTGGTGCATAATGCGATACTACAAAAGCAAAACACAGCAGCCACATGAAAAGCATGTTGTGAAGCACAGCTTCTTAAGCACTGTACATGCTTTGGAGTACAAGACTTCTGTAACTTCTTAAACATGGCAGAAGTTGTGATCGAAAAGTAGCTCATTATTCTAAATCCTCCTGATTTCATTCCCTGGTTTTAAAATCATATCATCAGACTCTTTATTTATGTATGTTTTTGTAGTGAACATGCAACATGCTTGAACAATAATCACTCAGAGCGAAAGAAGCTGTAGAACATTTAATGTGTCCACAAAGTTGCAGAATCGGGCAAATTCTGTTAATCGCTTGATTTACCACTGTGCATCCATGTTTTCACAAGCACAGTGGTCAAGTAAAATGACCAGGAATATATAACTTTATAATGATATCTCAAATAAAATCAATCCAACAATAGCTGATACATGAATACATCTACAAACTGCCTGGTGGAAATTAACTTGAATTATCATATTCATACCAGGTCTAAGTATCAGGAAACCTATTTCTCTTCCAGCTTATAAAAAGACTGTGTGGTATTAAGAATGAATACTTAAAGCCTATTGTGCAACAAAATGTAGCTGTGCTAAGGGGGAAACCAAAGTTCTGCAAACTAAAGTAGGGAGAAATAGACCTGAAATGGATAAATGGTTGCACCTGCGTGCATCACAGAAAGAAAATTATGCATTACGTGAAGCAGTTAGATAATTGATCGAGTTTAGGTTTTTCTTTTTCACATTACAGGTGTGGAGTTCAGGTGGGCAGGCAGTGGCTGATCTGTATGCATTACCCAAGCCTGAGAACATACTGTGGCATTTATTCTTACAGTAAGTTAAAGCAATGCACCATTGCCACAGACTCTTAGAATGGTTTAGAAAGCTAGATTACATGGACTGTGGTATATAGCTTCATTTCATTAGATCGCTTTCACATCAATGCACAAATGCACACATCTTGGCATTATCCCCCAAATATGTTATAAACTTTATTTTTAACAATTTGGTTTAATTGCTGACTTTTTCCTCTCTAATTTTTCAAACTTTACTATTTAGTCTTAAACCCAAATACTCCATTGTACATCCTATGTGAGAGATAACGGACAGGTTGCTTTGATTGTATTGCTGCAGTTATTCTGCGATAACCACTGAAACCAAGCCTAAAAAACTGAATGTGCCACCTCTGATCACAACCAGGGCTTCTACAGTGCAGGGTGGCAGGCCTGTAGCCTTGCATGCTTTCTACAACCCTTTGGATTTTGCAGTACATTTTTAAGCTTTTCAAGAAACAAATTTTTAAAGAGACTGAGAAGACTTGTTTTTCATTACAGGCTCCTGCTAGTTGATAAGCATCTATTATTCATGTAAAGTAAAACTTTTTAGTAACTCCACGCAGGGTTCAAAGACAATGTACAGCCAAAACACTACAAGCTTTTGCTACTTATATATAAATGTTGCATAACAATAAACAGGCTAATACTGTTTTATGAATTGGACAACAGCCAATATAAGACAGAAATTAATTAAGTTAAAAACTCTTGCAGGAGCATAAAGACAAAGTCACTTTTAAAAGCCAAAAGCACTGCCCCAGAAAACAGGAAACATGCCAAAGTGCTGTGAAGGGAATAAATAAAACAACATACCTAGTGGACTACAACTAGTCATCACTGTTTTGATCATCACATGCTTCAACATGCTGCACTCTGTGATTACTTGTAACTCTCACTCTCACTCTTGTACATGCCAGGTTGGTTTCTTTCAGTAGCATCAAGAGAGAACTAGATGTTTATCTGTATCTTAAAGAAGTGCAATTGATTTATTATGTGCAATACTGTCTTTTATACTGTTTTATAAAAAAAAGAAATAATAAAGCTATTTAATATTCTAAATATGGAGAAATAAAACCAAACATCAAGCTCTCAAAATTTGAGACCGAGTTTCATTTGCAGAAGCTAAAGTAGCAGAGGAGTAGAATGCTAATCATTTATATATATATATATATATATATAAACATGGGTAAGTCTGTAAGAAGCACTTATATGCTTATTCACATACCCAGATAATACTACAAGAGGAAATGTGCTTCCCGATGATTTGTGAAAAGTGATTTGAAAATCCACCCTGCGATGGACTGAAATCATGTCTAGGATGGTAAGCTCCACCCCAACCCTCAGACCTCTACATTAGAATAGAAGGGTTTAAAAAACACAAGATGGACAGTAACAACAATTCTGCATGCAAAATCTTGTTTTTTCCTTATGACATAAAATGAAGGGGAAAAAACAAATTGCACATAAATTATATTTTCTTTTTTATGAAGCACGGACCTGCTTTTGAACCTGGTAATGATCCAAAGCCCAAAGGGTCTTTGCTATTGACATCAATGCTATCATGTGGTCAGTAAAATAAAGTGCAACCAGAACTACAGTCCAGCTGGTGAGCATACTCTAAGCAAACACCTTAGAGAAGCAGAGACATTCTCTCAGTATCCTCCTCTGATACATAGCTGGGTAATCTCCACGGGGCTTCCTTTGAATGAACATTTACAGCAAAGTGTGAGGGTGGTATAAACAACCTCTAGAGCAGTTTAACATCTTGCTTTCTTTTAAATGCACTGCTTTCAGGTTTGAAAGTGTCAAACATTGGCATGCAAGTCAGTGGATTACACTCAGTTGTCACAACAGCCACACACCTTGCACAAGATATTACAGGGTCAAGAAAAAAAAAAGAACTTGCAAAAAAAGTACTACGTCAAGGTTTCAGCAAAAATGAGGGGAAGTGGACTGGGTGATAAGCACATGTCTGAGGCATTATGATGCACTGCCATATCTCACTATGCTTCTTTTCTGTAAGAGCTCTGCAGCAGTCTGGCCAAGATGAAGGAGAAAGAGAGAATGAATGGGAAAAAAACTGAAAAGATAAAATATGTAAATATAAATATTAAGACAGAAAGAGATATAAACACAGAAAGGCAGAGAGGGATACAAACAGGAAGGTATTCTGATCCAAACAGGCGTAATTGATACGGCAGTGTTGCAATACATCATTCGGTCAGTGAGTGCATGCTGCAAAGTAAAAGCACTAACCCCCTATAGCTGGTCAGCCCCTCACTGTCAATCAATAACACAGAGTCCCTTCTCTGCAGCTTTTCACCTCCATCCCTTTTGTACATTGCAGGGAAATCATTGGGATAACACTAAAGGACTGCATCTCACTCCTACTACGACATGTTTCTGGGTCATCATTAAATTACTTTTAAAAAATGCAACAAGTTTTTGACAATGTTTCAATTTCTGCTCTTTTATATGGATTCCATAACAAGTTATAAAAAGGCCAGCATAGCTTACATAACAGACAAAATAAAAACGGGCAGATTCATTGCATGACTTTTGTTGAAAGATGAGATGCAGAGCACACAAATTTCTCCCATTTCCAGCTTCATGTTCATATGCATCTGCAGGACTCATCCATGCACAGAGCAAAGAAAATGTAATTCAAGGGCATAAAGGTAGAACTTAGTGAATTTCAGCAGGGCCGGCAGACATGTGTCTGCTATTATCCTGATGTAAATGTATTCAGAAAGACTCATTTCAACCTGCACGTGAGAATGGGTATGAATACAAAGATACATGCTGCTGTGATGTCCAGTGATGTGGATGTGTGACGAAGCTGCGTCTTAGTCACTAGCAGTGTAGCACTGCAGTGACAACAAGCACCACAACCAAAGTCGTTGCTGCGAACGTTCTCATCAACATTCTGCATCCACCACTGCCAGGAGAAAGGAGAGTAGAAAGTTAATGCATAAATCTAAATGTAAGAGGCTGCCACTCAGAGGAACAAGGTCACTGGTTGGCTGCGGTGGTGTGTGAGCAGTGGCATTATGTACCTGCAGGGCAGGCAGCAGCACCCAGAGGCAGCAACAGCCCTCTGATTAAAAAGCCATGACCCCTCTGGTAGTGGATCTCACAGCTTGTACAAACTGTCACTCATATGGATTCCTAAAATAATATCTGTGGGTCTATTTCAAAAGCAGTGTTTGTCCCAAGTCCTGGATTATGTAGCCTTTGAACCATTAGTTTTGAGGTGACCTTTAACCTTCACTGAGTAAAAGAATGTTTTGTACATCGATGCTAAATATTACACGGGTCGGGTATATATAAATGTCAAATCAGTCAAGTGTAATGAACAGCCTGCTACAGAGGCAGCAGGTGACAAAAGGTAGAGGTCAGAAGGAACAAAAGAAAAACCAACTACATATAGGGCAGATGCAGCATTTGGATACAAAGTAGATCATTTCAATGAGGACCACAGGGGGTCATGGTAGAGTACTTTCATTAACTGGAAAGGACGCTGGTCGTCTTCAGTGCAGTTTAGCAGCGGTTCCTGGCAGCAGGGAGCACCATTTCACCGACACCACAGGGGAATGGCGCAATAGATGCACTTAGCAGAATACAGCAAAGAGGAGACACGCATGCGGTGCCTTCATCTCGACAGCCTTTCAGGGAAAATGGAAGGCAAGTTCTCTATCTGTGATACATGATCAAAACAAAGGCACTGCAGAGAAACACATCGGAGGGAAAATAGCAAGAGCTGAGAAGGCAGCAGATGTGAATTCTTATACAACAGATTTACTCACACACAGCCTCTTCTGAATTCACTCTGCAAACTTTTTGAACTTGAGCCAGACAGGACAAAACAGAGTCGGGCTCTCCGACATAACAATAAATACATTGCACAATTACTGTGCAAGACAGTGAGTGGGAGTTCTACAATCCCTCCCAGCAGCTGGCAGAATGGAGCGGCATGGGGCTCAACTCACAGCTTCATTGGCTTTACATTAATCAGTGTGATCCGCAGTAGCATCGTACTACAAAACGGAGGGCTCCCATCTTCAAAACTAGCTTGGCACATTACTGGAAAGATTTAAACAGAAAGCGGGACTACTGGAAAGATGCAACCTAGAAAGAAAAACATGCCTCTGACTGAGATAAGAGGAGACCAGCTAGCAAAGGAGGACACATTATGAATGCAGCTGATGTACTGTAGCACTGCAACATCACACGCACACAAAAGATGATCACTGTATACTCACATACTTGCTTGTGCAGCACAGTTATTGCTAATAAAAACTCCTGTTTAAAGAAGTGATGCAGGAGTGTGTCTTCTATGTTTGTGTGTGTACACTTAAGATGCAACAACCATCAGTAACATCAGTATCAGTCAGAGCCATATAGGTCCCCATATTCCATATTTCTGGTCCAGAGACTTCATCATTATAATAAATAACCAGAAAGGTTGCTCAGAAGACTGTTTCATTACGACTTTGATTATAAATTACATTTACAATCCAAAGCTTAACAGGAGTCACCTGAAGCTCTTGCAAAGACAATGATTAACACAATGTAACAGAATAAACCAAACACACAAATGTTAATAACTCTTGCTTTAAAAACATCAAGGGTCATTTGCTCATCTTTGTGGACTCATGAAAATCTGCCAATGCAGTGCCCCAAACTTGAGGCAGAAGGCATGTTTACACAATGAATGATAATTGCATTAACTGTTATGCTCCATTTAAGTGTGACTGGAAGAAGGATGCTGATGGTAGGAGCAGGGTGTTACAGTGGTTAGATAACAGCACATCAGATGAATCAGATATGTACTAATAAGTAAGGATCAGACACATTTAAGCAAACCGTGAATTTTAAAAACATACAAAAAGCATACTAAGACACAGGCAAAGGATGGAAAAGATTTTAACACACTTTGATTTAATGAATGCGAAAGTTTCTAAACTCGAGTGTGTGTGGGAAATCAGACAAACTTACAATGTGAGGAGAGTCACGGCCCATGGAGATGACTGTCCTGTTAACTGTCCTCAGCAGCTTCTCCATGATCATTTGCACATGCCACTGAGTGGGACCCTGAGAGAAACAACAAAAAACAAAGAAATTGATGTATATAGATATTAATACATAAAGTAAAAAAAATATATTGTGACACAAGTATAGCATTTCATTTAGAATCAATCAAAATCCTTCATTGACCTGCAAAATTTAGCTTTACAGTGAATTTAAATTTAACAGGTTTCTTAACTCGGGTATAGAATAGACTTTATTGTCATTGCACACGAGCTGCAACTAATTTGCACTTAAGTGGGGCCACTCTGCACCACGAATAAAAGAAGAAAATATGACATCAAGTAACAAAAACAAAAAAAATGACATTTTAAAACTGTGAGGTTAAAAGGTTAAAAAAAGTGTTAAACTTAACTTTACCAGGTAAATTAAAAAGTCTGTTGTGCAGTAATGTGGAAGTTATGTTATGTCAGACTATGTGTGGGTGTGTGTATAAGTCTGTGAGTGTTTGCTGTGCAGATTGTCCAGGGCAAGCAGCTGTTTGTCAGTCTGCTGGTGTGGGACTTGATCGACCTGTAGCGCCTTCCAGAAGGCAACAAGTCGAACAGTGAGTATGCGGGGTGTGTGGGGTCTCCAGTGATAGCCTTTATTTTTCTGTTACAGCAAGATGTGGACAGGTGTTCCGTGGTGGGCAGAAAGCAGCCAATGATCTTCTGTCCAGCTTTTATTACCCTCTGCACTGCCCTCTTACCTTCTGCTGTGGAGCATGCATACCACACACACACACACACACACACACACACAGTGTGTGAGCACAATCTCCACATACGAGTGATGGAAGGCTAGCAGCAGGTTCAGGTCCAGGTTATTCTTCCTGAGAACGTGCAGTAAGTGAAACCACTGCTGAGCCTTCTTGATGCTTTGATATTATGGGTCCAGGAGTGGTCGGCCGAGAAGTGCATGTCCAGAAACTTGAAGGTGGAGACAGCTTCCACCTGTGCACTATTTATAAGGCATGTGGCGAACATTTAAACTGTCCTTCATACAGACAGGATATCGCTAAAAGGTCTTCAACCAGTTTTAGGTTTTCTGCTTTTTGTAAAACTCACATTTTTACAATGCTCATAATCCCCAAAAAGAATAAGAATTTGAAACAGGGTTTTTCACAACAATCTGCAGGTCTTTGCACTAAATTCTACAACCTCTGCTGTAATATTATTCATCTTCAAAGATGCAACACTGCCTTTCTTACACAAATCATAATGGAATACTCTTTGCTTAAGAAGTTGTTTAGATTGAGAAAATCAGTCCAGTGATTTCTCCCAGTTCCACCAATATGGCTGACAGCATGAATGATGTTCTTGGCTTTGAATGATTTCCCTTTTTACCACTCAACATTGCTGCATCTCTGTCTGAATGTCTCCATTTTATTCTGCCACAGAAGAGTTGATAAAAATGTCTCCCTTTGTTCAGGTGAGTTTCTGCAAAGCAAAGTAAGCTTAGTGTTCCTATATCAGAGGAGTGATTTCTCCTTTGTTGGGACTGTAGAAACCAGCATTGTGCAGTGTCGGATGGAATGGGTGCATTCCAATTCATCAGGACTACATCAATCTAGCAGAAAAAAACTTCAGGCAATCTGTAGAACAGCTTACCACTACACAGTGTTCAGACTTTCAGCAATACAATAACCTAGAACATGAAAGCAGTATGTTTAAGAAATGGTAACAGAAGATAATAACATCTTAGCCCAGCTTCAGTTCAGACTTGAATCCCATTAAAAATTTGTGAGAGTGAGTGGGTATGTGGTTTCCACAGCCTTTTGGGTGAGATGTACAGTGGCTCCTCACACTTGGATATATAATTAGTTTGTGTAAATTATAGAAGTATGGATAATTACAGACTCTCTGTAAAGTCTCTCTTTAAGACAAATATATTCTTTCACTGCTAATATTTTTTCTGGTATGCTATTTTACAAGCCCAATAGAACAAATATTTGGAGGCAGAGTAACCCTGTGGACCTTCATGGATTGGTGAATACTATTAAATATACTTCATAGAGGATATCAACTCGAGCAGACAAAAAAACAGAAAGGTCCCTTAAATGATTAGAGCAATAAAAGGAGACCTAGCAGCCTAAACTTGCATATTGTATGATGCACACTCACCAGCTACTTTATTAAGGAAGATATATCATGCTTTTAAATCCTTCCTTTTAACGTGTAAATCATTCATTTATTGTCTGTATAAAGTAGAACCGCAATGCTTTGGTCTGAATTCCTGCTTATTCTCGCTCCACACACACCTTATAACCCTGTTCTGAGCTGCGTCTTCAGAGCGACTCGTTTTGGTGCCGTCTCTTTAAATATTAATGAGGTATGTCATGCCCGCCACCCTCCAGGTCACAGGAAGTTCAACTCTACCCTGTTCTGCCATGTTTTGAGCTTGATAGCAGCGATACGCTAATCTCCCGTCAGAGTAACATTTTATTTAGTAAGTTTACTATAAATGTCAACGCATCAGATTCACACATTTGATTACCTGGAAGTACACGACCTTATACAGTACAGACCCACAGCAAATACTGTGACGTGATAGAATGGGCACACTGATTGGAGATGATAAAAAGGCAATGGTAACTTAAAAACCTACTAGTTAAAGCAAAGTTATGCAGAACACCATCTCTGAACAGACTAAGCTTGAGCAAATGAAATGCAACAGCTAAAGACCATACAGGATGTCACTCCTGTTAGCAAAAGAGCTCAAAACTGTGCTTAAAATGTACACTTTACCAACACTGAAGAACAAAACACTGGAAAAACTTTCTGGTTTGATGAGTCTATTCAGCTTTCAACATCAAAGCAAGGATCCATCCAGCCTTGTATCAACGGTTCGGTCTGGTGGAGGCGTAATGATGTGAGGGATATTTTCTCGGTACACTTTGGGCCTCTTTGTACCACAGAGCCCAAATCATCTCAAATTGGATTCTTGAACATGACTATACTCCAATGTCACAGTACTCCAATGGCATTCCCAGTCATCGCTTCTCAATCTAACACCTTTGAGATGTGGTGAAACTGGAAATTCTCATCATGGATGTGCAGCTGACAGATTCACAGCAAGTGAGTGATGCCATCATGTAAATTTAGAGCAAAATTTCAAGAATTCTTCCAATGAACTGTTGAATCTATGTAAAAAAAAATAAGGTAATTCTGAAGTTAAAGAGGAGCCAGCTCTGTACTGACTGGTGAGGGCATGTTAATCACCATGTCTAAAGTTTACTACACAGACTAAGTTTCTGCTAAATTTGGCAAACCTCTTCCAAAGTTAAGATCCTTTGTTGTTGTGCTCTTAAATATTTTCAGTGCTCCATTGCTTTTGATACAATTTCCACATAAATCTTTGATCTTATATGTTGGTAACTCTTTCAGCTGGTTCCAAGTCTGTGGAAATGTTTGATGTAGCTTGATAGGAAAAATGCCCATGTGGCAGTGGTGTTATTAGACTCAGTGGCATCAGTTTTCTGAGTTTAGGTCTGTTTCTTACCATCAGAGAAAAGAATCATCTTAGCAGATGGCGCTCTGCATGATCTCCTAAAACTTGTAATAATTCTCATGGCTCTATGTGTGGCTGATGTGAGTCGGTGTATATACAGGCATACTTCCACATATTCAGAAATAGGTAAAAAAAAAAAAAAAAAAAAAAAAGAAGTATATCCTGTGAGGTTTTCTTACTCATCCTGTTCCACTTATTACCCTACCACCTGAGAAAGAATGGCTGGTATTGTTTTCATCTTGCAAGTCTGTGCGTCATTCACTGTGCTGGAGACACATACCACAGCAGGAACTACTATAAGGCTGTCTTGGGTGCTGTGACAAGAGTTTATATGTCTGTATTAGAGAGTTAGACTCACAACAGTCTACATTACAGTTCCATTGTTTAGTGATGGATATGGTCCGAGAACTCAGCAGCAGTGCAGCCTGTGTGATTCTGTCTCAAAATAGCCCCCAGCTTCTATGTTGTAAGCCTGGGACTGCTCTTTGGTTGTGTTGATGTAGATGACAGATATATGAGGGAGAGAGAGTGTGTGCAAGTCTCAGAAAGGAGCAGCAATCTAACACACAGTGAGAAAGGTAGTGTAAAAGGCAGAGCAAGTGGGAGAGCGGATAATCCCTGGTAGAGTAGAGTGTGGGAGGTCGGACCATGGTGATCAATGACAAGAGTCTGAGAGGGCCTTGGGGAGGACATCAGGAGTCTGGGAATGGCAGAGGATGAAACACATTCCCCGAACAAGTCACTGTTTGTGTGTGGTTTACCATTTGAGCATGTGAGATTTAAGACTGATGGTCGTTTTTAAAGGGATTTAAAGTGCAGAAATGTGCTGCCTTTCTCTGTTTTGTAGTTATTGGTGATATTTAACTAATCAGCAGTTTGATGTGAGTCATTATCTTGTTAAGCTTTTTTTCCACTCTATCTGGGCCCTGTAATAACTGTTTAACAAATTGCTAAAAGCCATTATTTGATTTTAAGAAATAAGAAAAATATAACATACTACCAAGACTGTAAGAACAAATGCTCATCATCATTTTTCTGTCGAGCTTTCTGCAGATAATCTTCCTATTCATGGAGAAAATAAGTATTTAAGATGGCCTCCAGCATTTTAGAATGATTTACTGAGTGAATGACAACTATATAAGATAGTCAATTAACTTAGCTATAAAACAGGCTCCATTTAGATCTTGTAGGGCATTAAACCTGATTTAAAACGGCACATTGATTAGTAACTATTTAGGGGAAAAGAGTTAAAACATAACCTGTAGAAATGTTATTGAAAAAATATCTTTGTTACACTTCTGTTTTCCCAGAGAAAAAACAGAAATACATAATGCTGGAGTCATGCTTCTTACCACATCCTTTCTGTAAAGCACCTCCAGGATGTCACTGAGCAGCTGGCAGCAAGCCTTCGGCTCTTCTTGCTTCTCCAGGTGGAACTTCAGCTGCTCCGTCATAAGCGGCAAGAGGATCTCACGGCAATCTGCAGGGACACGCCAAATAAACACATTTACTACAGCGCTGAACACACCGAGGAGATGATGGATCGCACAAAGCAGCACGGCATATGTTCAAGGCGAACCAATCGCAGTTACATTCTGCCTATTAAGGACTTTCTCTAATCTCAGAGGACTAAGCTTTAATAATGTGACCAATATGTGCTTTTGTTATAAGAAAACATATGCTCAATGAAAGCAGCCATGCAAGAGCAATGACCTGATAAGATGCATTCCAAGCCAATTTAAATATTTTGTACAATATTAGATGAGGAAAAATAAATTAGGACAACATCCAACAAACCCAAATCCTCCCGTTATTAGCTTTGGCATAAAGAAGAAAAAAAACAAGACTTAATTAGCCAAACAAATTTCTCTCCAGTATTGCTTAGTGTTGCAAAACGCTGCATTAAAGCATATCCTCTAGCAGCCTAGAGGAAAGCATATGCCCATACAGGTGCGATTATCAGTACAATCCCACTAATCTTGAAGTTACAAAAAAATAAACACGTTAACCAAATCTGTTTAACAAGAAATAAAAGGATTTGATGACTAAACATTGTTACCTTTGTTCCTTTTTGCACAGACATAAAATAACTAGAGAAGCAGAAAAGATCCATTTTAGTTGTGCTTGTGCACTTTAATTCATCGCAGAAGTATGTAATCATCTGGCAAACTGTTTGGCATTTTGGACACATCAAAGAAATGTCAGGAGGCATTTATCTGGAAGCCGAACCAGAGACTGATGTTATAGGGTCAGAGTGTAAGTTTGGGAGCCCCGATGCAATTCCAATAATAAAAATTTGGATATCTGCCGGTACCAATATTTTCTGACTCCAAATCTGGTTATGCGTTCAGTTCGTAAATCCTACAAACAATACTGCCCTGGTTGCAAAGGTTTAAATTTCTCCACAGGTGTACTTGCATTGGTGAAAGCTAATGCTTGCTGTGAAATTAGCCAGTCATGCTCAACGAGCTGCAGCGAATGAGCAGAACCTAACAGGCTGGAGATTAACACTTTATACGAGTTGCATTGTCAAACAGGATAACAGATTTTCAACTAACAGACTTTTACACAAAGATCTGCAACAAATAGAAAATGATTTACAAGAATGATGAATTGGAGCATTCTCTCTGTGGGTTAACCCACTTTGTTTTCATCTTGTCTGCTGGAAATTTACTACCCCGCTGAAAAGCTTTAGCAAGGGTCTGCAGCAGAATTTTCTATTAACCTCTATACAAACAGTATTTTACTTAAGAATTGCATGGCTGCACATTTATGTAGTGTTGTAATCTTGGTTTATATGTTGCTATCTACCTCTCTCCCTCATTCATATATA
>JBAMHV010000023.1:6575676-6598158 GCA_037177535.1 Pseudomugil gertrudae
TAAGTTAGCCTTGTCATGAAATTGTCAAAATAATACCTCATATAATTTGGAAAGCTGAAGCCTATACCAACAATCAGCGGGTGAGAGGCAGGGTACACCCAGGTCACCAATCCATCACAGAGCCCACACAGAGAGAACAAACAACCACTCACTTTCAGACTCACACTCATTTCTAGGAACAATTAAGAGTGACCAATAAACGTAACATGCATGTTTAAGTACAGTGAATGGAAGCTGGAGAACCAAACATTCACTGGGAAGAACATGCAAACTCCACATTAAAAAGGTCACCGGTTGAACCTCCCCCCCAGCCACGCTTGAACAGCTGCGAGAAGCTACAGTGCCATCCACTACTCCAATGACAACAGAATGCAATTATTTTAAAAGTGACTTATTTTCTTGGTACAATGGGCACACAAACACAGAATCTACTGCAGAAAATGAAAAATTCATTTTTTAGTCCTACGCTTGAATTTGATTCAAGCAACACATTTCTAAGAAAAAATGTGGAATGACAAGAAAAATAGTTTTTTTTAGTCTATGTAAAATTTTACAAACAATTGTGACAACTTTAAGGCTGCACAAACATCTCCTTTAAGTGTTATGCTCCTTTACCTTTTTACGCCTTATGAAATTTGGGAACACATTATTTAAAATCAATGTTTATGAGTATATTTAGTATTATTTTAGAACAAACTTACGACCACAAACAGCCCAGCTGCCGCCAAGAGACATAGAACCAAAACAGCTTGGGTAAAATTCTCCCAGACACTGCTGTATGATGCAGGAAAATGACAATGATTAAATAAAAACCTTTTAATGGCACTGCAAAGGGACACCTAGTTAAATTATCGCCATGGTCTGCTTTAAGATGCCAAAAAGCTGGGACACAAAGTTTGAAGCACATCATTCATCAAAAACAAGCTTAGGTGATTCTTCGTATTGCTCGAGGCTGAATGATAAACAGCAGGATGACGCGCATAATGAGTAGAGTGAACTATAGGGGACCTCTTCTTAAAAAAATACCCAGAGGTAATGAATACAAATCCAGTCGCTGTTTTCCATTCTTTGACCCAGAAGTAAAAGGAAGTGCATGTCAAATAGCATGGTTTCAAGATAGATGATGAAAATATGGATACAACTGCCAAAATCATTTGATATTTTCATCTCAAGTGCATAAAAGACAAATCTGACTGATGCCCGATTCTTCATTCAAAAGCTGTATCGAATCACAGCTGTTATTCATGTAATTACCACTGACAAAGAAGAAATTAATGTTTTATAGAATAACTGGAAGATATGAAATATTGATATCTACAGACGTTTGGAAGACAGCTTCTTCTGTCTTCTAAACAACAATAAATTAGATATTATATTGTTTGTTGCGTATAAGAGGATTATGTTAAGAAATACGTTGGCAAGTTTAACTATCCAGGTAACAGGCTTCATTATTTTCATTTGCTCTATTAATTAAATGATATTGAAGTTAATTAATTATAGATTATTACAGATGCCTTCATTAAAAATACTAAGTAGCTGCATGTTTTTAGAGAGCAGAAAGAAGATGCATCAATGAGCCTATTTCAGCCCGAGAGTAACTGAATCAAACACTAAAAGACTTTGAGACTGCAAGTAGACAAACACTAAGCCCATTTATTCATTTATATTTAGATATCTTTACCTAATAAAGTTTGAACAGAGGTTGTAATCAGATACTCGGAACGTATGTTTCTAAATAATTTTTCAGGGAAAATTTGTCCAGTAAAGCAAAACCAACTTTTCCAACTGTATTTTCTAGAAACTTGCCAAAAAAAAAAAAACCTCTGTCCTCCTTAGTATAGCTGTTCTAAACAAACATGCAACTTTAGTGAAAACCTTCAACAGTTCTGTCCATGAATCAAAACCTGCAGGAGCCACCTACAAAAGAAGTACTTCCTTTGTGAATGTGCTCTTAGTGATTAGCTGCTCTGCAATGCTTTTTTTCCCCCCTTTTACAGAAAAAAAGCACATTTTCTTTCTTTACCTGAATAGACATGTTGTGGATGTCAAGACTTTTTCCTACCACGTTTCTCAGCCTTGACACAAAATGACAACCGTGTCTGTTCTGAGATTTTCTTTACACTGTTGAATACAATTTCAGGCTATCCGCCTGAAACAGCTTAAATGGGATGTGCGTTTTTATGTTTGTGAGTCTCAAAATCTGAGAAGGGCTGAACACAAAAGCAAGTGTCCTTTTTGGGGGTGTTTAACATTGTTGTACACATTTATTAAGTAATTTTTCCTTAATCCTCATTTTTGCACCAGCTCAAAACCCACAATTAAGCTCCAGCAGCAAAATACTAAACAAAGACACTGGAATAGACAATCATATGGGCATGTTTTGGCACATACACACTCACTCCTGCATGTGCACCCAGCAGAAACAACTCAGGAACGGGACGAGCAGAGTGGAACTATCAACCTAGGCCATGAGCACTCTCCTCCAGCGCAAACAGATTTTAGTTGCAACAGTGACTTTCCCTATTCACAAAGATTCAGCTGACATGTTTTTTCTCTTCCACCGAGCCCATTTGGAAGTCTCTTATGAATCTGTCCCACTCCCTTCTTTTCAATTATCGACAGTCACAAATGTTAGCTCCAAAACAAAAACAATCAATCAATCTCATCTGAAACCATGAGGTTTTCATTTGCAGTCACATGCATGACGCATTGCAGACGACACACTGATTTTTTACTTCCTGCATGTGCCATTTGTAAATGTGGGAGAGAAAGGGTTTTTTTTACTCCTAATTTTGTTGTTAATTTGAAGAATTAAGCCCGTCAGGGTTTAAAATAAGTCAATTATATAGATTTACATGCATCACTATGCAGCCACAGGAAAGAAATTCATCATAACCATGCAGAGCATTCTAATAAACTAATATGAAAACTACTGAGAATACCAAGGTATATGCGCACTCATTTACTCCAGGCATTACAGTACATTTCACTTTGGGATTGGCCAATAAGAGAGCCTTTTTAGGGGCCACCTGGTGATCAGCAAGCAACCAAAAAGGGAGCTCCATGAGCACTTGTACTTACTACAGACAATTAGACCATCTTAAAAACTGTCAAGTTACCTCATTTGCACATTGCAGTGGTTATTATCTTAAACAAAGCATATCGTAAATGAGCTCAGCTTGACACTAATTTGGAGAGAACAAATTTACTTGGCAATTAGCATTCTCCATCACTGCTTCTGCACAGTCTGTAAACACGTGCGCACAACAAAGATTAGCAGAGATGATCAAAGCATCAGTGCATGAAGCAGGGGTGAGTCTTGAGCAGCAGCATAATCCACATCTCTATCACAGCAGCAACTACTCCTCCTGCTGATCAGCACTCCATTCAGAAGCAGCAGGGGGAGGTTTGCTTGTCCACAATTATAGCAACAGATCAATAGTAATGACCAGAGGAGCAAGTATTGACCAATATTCTTCACCAGCCACTCACTAAACTGGCCAAACCGCCAATTGAACACTTTTAAGTTTATAGAGTATAAAAGAATCAGGTTAAAAAGCAGTGACATTTACACTGTGCTGTATTCAATATCACACATTAATGAACAGGACAGGCTGCCTATTACTTCCTGGACTGCACACCTGGTAATAGCAGCAGAGACCAGCCATGCAAGAGAATAACTGCTGGACATTTTCTTTATGTCATCTTGCTGCTCAAAAGCATATGATGTCCCTGTCAGGCAAATTAGGGACAGAAATCTCCAGCAGCCACCAAAGCGGAACATGTGAGTGTTCTTGTCTCAAATTAGGACCTAAATCAACATAAGGCAGAGGAGTAAAGTGCTTGGCTAGAACATCAGGGTGGAAAGTCGCCACTGTTTAAACTGGCTGCAAAAACAACAAATGCCTTTGCAACAAGAAGCCTAAGAATACTCCACTACTTCAATTGCAAAGATGCTTTAAGGCTGATGCATACTCAAAATTTCCCTGATAAAAATCTTAAAGAAAACAATTAAAAGCTCTAAACTAATAACAGGAGGGGATAAAATTAAAAAATCCATATTTTCCAAAGGACACAGATAGCAGGAGCACTTAACTCCTACATAAAACAATGAGAATTTCTACAATGTGGGCACCAATGACCTTTACAGAGGCCTCACATCAGGCTACCTAAGGATGGCGGGTGGTGTGTGTGATTGCCTATACTACTGAACCATGAGCAAAGCTGTTTGCACTGAAAAGCAGCAGACGATTTGTGCTTGTTTGAGTGTGTAGAGGTGTGTTCTTACCATAATGACTAAAGAGATCACTGTGGGCAATGTCAATCAGACATTCTAGTTTCTGTTTCACCAGGCGACCAACAGGGACCTTAAGGATGAACTCTGTGAAGAGTTTGCTGCAAAGACAGAGGAAGGAAAATGGAAAAAAATGATCAAACTTTACACATCTTGGGCTGCTTGACTGAACCCAAACACGATGATTCATCCAAAACATATCCCACCCAAGCACTTCCAAGATATTATGTCTACGGTTGCAGGATCTATTACATGTTGGGAGCATAAAACTGCATAAAACTGTTGGGCAACTTGACACCGCAAAAGTTTTGTAGTTTACTATTTTAAAAACGTGGAGTTTTACTTCAGGAGCCAAAAATTATCAATTTTGCACTAAACTAAAGCAAGTTATACTTTTACCAAATAAGATATGAATAGGATCTTCTGGGCACATTAGACAATACTAAAACTATTTATGAACTGCAAATTATGACAAAATTCATTATCTATCCAAGCAAAAGTAAGCAATTGTATGATAAACTAAAAAACTGATAATACAATTTAATCCAGTCAAGCTGGGGGAAAATTCTGCCAGCTGCGTTTCCTCTGATGGCCTCGTTAGTCAATCCCTCAGACAAAAAGTCTTCTTAGCACGTAGGTCAAGCCAGTCACACCCACAAACACTGATCTCTGAGGATCAGTTGAAATCATTTTCAGAAGGACTACCAGCACACTGGTCAAAACAAGCATAATGATTACATGATGAGGATTTCTGGGGAACATTTACCCAGTTTTCAAAGTTTTTTACTCATACAGACCTTTATGAGTGGTAAATGTCTCACCTGCAGAGAGGGGTCAGAGCACTCTTAAATTAAAAGCTTTCCTGAAAGGTAAGCTGAAGCTGCAAGAGTAAAAGCCACCAAGAACACATCTTTTATTCAACCTAATAGTGGTTTGAGTGAATAGTTACACCACCTCAGTTCTAAATCAGACCTTTGTTTACTGCTGAAACACTGCTGAATGTCAATGCAGACCATTTTGCATTCATTTAAAAGCATGTTGAAAGTGAGCAGCGGCCAAGTCTGTGATAAAGCGCTAGCTTGAACCTCAATGACCTTTTATTAAATATATGAGTAGTTTTCTGTTTCAGTGCCTCTCTTGTGAGTAGCTTTAGCCCTAGTTTGTAATTAGTAAAACTATCTGATTCTCCAAAAGGGGAGCACTCTGACCACTGCTTAATGAGGGTTAAGAAAATGACTTTTCTTAAACAAAACACACAACCCCACTGAAAACAAATATCTTAACCTTCTTTGTGGTAAAAAAGCTCAGAAAAACCTTCCTACACGTAGCTTCTGAGTGCATGTGGATTCTATTTTAACAGCATTGCGGTCTCTTGACAAATGATTTTGCAGAAACCACGTGTGCATTTGCTCCATCTCTGTTTTGACACCGGTGTTAGTAATATATTCAAGGGAACTTTGTGAACTTTCAAAGGGGTTTCTGGACATGTTAGACACAGTTTACAAACTGTGACAAAGCAGCATGACTGATTCCCTTTACCAGACTGCAAGAGCACCGGCAGCTCACTCTCAGTCCGGCTGTGTGGACTGACGTCCATGGGCCAATCAAGAATAATTAGTCTAATTATATCAGGAAGAGCAATGAGGATAAGCGCACTACTCCTGGCAGTGTGAAAGGATATAATCGGCTTATTTTCACTGTTCAGTGTAAAAAATAACATTAGTTCAGGTGTGGATATATTTTTAGAGGCAACACATAGAGATTAGATAGATTTCATCTATAAAAAAAAAAGAAGTGATGATGACCCTTTTATATTTTGACAATGAAATAATAGTTACCAGCTGATTCAGAAAAACAAAAAACAACTTTCTACATTTCTCAACTATAATTTATGCTGTGAGATGAATCCCAATGTATGTCTGCACATCACAAAACTCATTGTTTCCTCCCCTCTAAGGAAGTTGCATGCTCATTATTCAGGCAAGCTGAGGCTCAAAGAGGACAGAGATTCTGGCAAGGGATGAAACATCCCTCCCCCCTTCTTGAGGGCTTCAGCAGAGTCATGTCCAGCACAGTCTTTGTGCCATCAGCAGAAAAAAGGGCAAGAGGCAGGAAAAAGGGAAGAATTTGTCATTTATAGTTAGGTTAAATGTTCATAAGGATCATTGTTTTTTTTTAACTGCACTCTTTTCCAGTGTAGATCCGCCTTACGCAACATAAAAACAGAAGCGGACAAAATTTAGTAACTTCTGAGCGAGCAATGTCATTTCCTTCTTAACTGAAATACATGTAATTCATAATTCTGTAACACCTACAAGTCTAAATGTGAATGCTCTACAATAGATTCAGCAGAACATCTTAGCTGTCTACTCCCAGCAACGTCAACACGAGTATATATCTAAGATGAGCAGATGGTACTGACCAGTAAAGCCAGGTTTTTTTTAATTAAGTCATTACCGGTAAGTAATTAAGAAATACATAAAACAAGACACATAGACATACAAGATTGATGTGAACGTCAACTTTAGAAAATCTAAATTTCTTGGGGGAAAAAAAAGTCATGTAGAACCAGAACCTGTGTTAATGTTCGTCTTTTATGCTTAAATATTTGACTAAATGAGAAGCAGCTACAGAAGATTTTGCCTCTAGATTATGATAGAGTTGAAAAAGACCACTTTTGTTAGATCTTTGTCATATTATTAATTTATTTTAAGATATTACACATATTATTATTATTACATATTATTAATTTATTTTAATTAATTTAAGAACTAAACTCTGCACTAAAAGAAAGGACATTTTTGTCAAGGGTTCTCAAGAGCTACCATCCTGCAACTTTTAGATTCAACCCTTGTCCGACACACCTGAATCAAATGGCTTGTTATTAGGCCTCTGCAGAGCTGGATAAGATGCACAAGAGGGAATTCAACTATTAGAAGGGTTGCATGTAAAAATTGCAGGATGGTAGATATCAAAAAACAGATTTGGGAACCCCTGCCATAAGTGTTCAGTGAGCTTTTGTTCAGGACTGTATGAGGTCAGCCTGGCAGAGTCTTGTAGATGTCTGCAGTGGAAGTGTCTCCAATGAAGAAATGATGACATGCCTCCTTTGTCCAGTGAGGGAGGTGCTGGCCCATATCATCATACTGCTTCCACCTACAGCCGTTACTCTATTCTTGCTTCATTTTTAGCATTTTTACAACAAATACAGAAATAGTTTATCAAATACAAGTGTCTTTATGTTTTATGATGAACATAAAACCTCAGTCATCTGATTTATGGCCTGTGCATTTTGCAATTACATCTCATTTTATTTATTGTAAGTACAAACAGGAAAAATGTTTTTTTTTTAAATAGATTCATTTCAGAAGCACCACTTCTCACATTCAGTTAATTTAATGTCATGTCCTCATATGAAACAAAACACTATAAAAAAAGCTGTTTTGCTCAGATTGTTTATTCTACTCCCCCTACATTGTCATTCATACACAGATGAGTGTACAGGCCTGTAAGGTTTCAATAACAAAGAAATACACTATAGCTGAAGACATTCACAGAGGGCTGCATTAGCTGAAATGAGTGTGTAAATGAAGCAGTCACTAAGTTTACAAGGTAACCTGAGCACATTTAAGTACCTCACTGTACAGATTGTAAATGTTGCGTCACAGAAAAAAAGCAGTTTAATGTAGAGAATCATAACCAAAGAAAAAAAACTTCTCATTGGTTTGATTAAACTGAATTTTGCCATTATACATTTATTTAAACTGATGCTCAAAACAAAAGCAATTTAGATTTTTTCTATCATTTTCTCATAAAAACATATTTACTTGCATATTATCTACACAAGTGCCTTAATGAGCTTATCTTAAATAACGAGTCTCAGAGCTCCCAGAAATACAGGCCATTGTGTGACAGAAGCAACTGTGATGCAGTAAAGGTTCAAATAAACCCAGAGCACTCACATGATACCTACTATTACACCTACTGCTGGTGATATATTAATAACCAAATATAAAATACAGAGAATGGGTGTGTGATTTAAACATGAAATTACCTCAGCTCTTTGGGATCAAAGACCAACTTGACATCATTAACGATGGTGGGAATATTCTTCAGAGCAGCACCCTTCGTCGAGTGAACAAAAGACAAAATAACAAGATTAGTGTCATCTTGAGTGAAATGATCCTTCAATAATACTTTGTTATTTTATCAATGAGCAGAAAATGACACAAATCTGCAGGTTTAATGAATTAGGTACCAAAAAAGAAAATGTGTGTGAATGTTTTGTGGCTTGATCATACTGATTAAAAGGGATGATTAATGAGAATTTCGAGCATGTGCATTGTAGTAACTTAATATAGTTCACATCCAACGGATAAAAAATAGAATACAAACACATTTTTGAGACAAATGTCAAAAGTTCAAAACCTATTCGTTCAGTTTGAATGAGTAGGTATTCAATGGTTTACTGGTCCTGTCTGGTGACAATCATAGAAGGTCCAATCCCATTTCTTAAGCTGTCATCGATTGAACTCAGAGTTCAGAACTGGAAATAATGTCATAACCGAGGTGAAAGTGTTTAAATGACAAAGTCGGAAAACTTGGAAAACCAACATGACTGACGACAGCTCCCATTTGTTTAGCTTGAGATTTCAGTGGCTAACATGTTAGCAACAGTTCCTGTTGTTAGCAGAGAGACTAATTCAAACACTTCTCTTCAGTGTTTGTGACATGCAAGCATGCACAATTGTAAACCTAATGTATACAAGCGTATTCAAAACTCTTGGTTTCATTCAGTCAATTTTGTTTTGTTGGGTAGGCATCTTTACTAGTAAACTCTTGGTAGGACACAATGCATTTCCAACCAGGAACTTGGAAAATCTGACTTCTGAATACAGGCTGAATGCAGCAGTGGTGTTCTCATTATTCTGTATTAGTGTGTGTGGTATAAAAATTGCATGTCAAAACATTTTATTGGGATTTGCAAGTAGCAAATTAGCATGTATAATATTAGAGTCACATAATAATGATCTGTTTTGTTCAATTATGTGTGGAAGAGCAATGTATACTGTGAAAAACTTTGTTTCTTTGTAAATGACTCTTTGCACGTTTATTAACAACCTATTCAATGACTTCATACAAAAAGGAGAAAAAAGACATTAATTCCAGTAACTCAATCTCTGCAGTATATTTTATGATCAATAAATCAACGTCACCCTCAAAGTTTGACCCCTGTAAACACTATTCCTGTGTCTTTCTTTTAAATGGTTTCATTAAAAATATTTTCAATAAAGAGAGTCAGACGGAACGATAGTTTGATGAGAAACAGCTAAATGAGTTAAAGTCATCAAGTTCATATGCACTGTGACTGATTACAAAGACTTTCATTAATAATGGCAAAAATGACCCAAGTTGACATCTTCCTCCCCTGACAGGCTGCTGATAAATGTCAGCCAGTATGAGCTGGTGTGTTGAAACAGCAACCATGCAAATTTGCCTCAGCGCCAGTCTGTTTTTATTTTTTTAGGTTGATCAACCATACAGACGCTACAAATGAGCACTTTGCATGTTTGTTTCTGAAAACTTATCGCATATAATTACAGATTTCATATAAGACTAGAAAGATAAAAGAAAAAAACAAAGTCAGACTTTTTACATGTCAGATGTCAAATCCCTGCACAAGAGGCCAACTTCACACAGAAACTGTGTCAGAACCGCATATTTTCATTTTCAAAGAGATAGTTTTGACACCCAAATGAAATTCCGCTTTAATCTAATCTTTGTGGATATTTCTAGTGCTTTAATATGCACCACCAAACAACTTCTATGACTTGAAGTGAATTTAAAACATACTTGCTTTAGCCATTAACTCACTTTTCTTTTTGTTTTTTTAAATGCATTATCCGACCCCTTTTATATAAGCCATTTTCCCCACCTGAATGTAACAAACACCTCTTGTGCAATGATTTTTGATTAGAGGTCCTGATGAAAATGCATCTCAAGCCTCCGGTCCTGTTTGTGCCAAACAATCATCAACATGTAAGTGTTTATCTAAGTTTAAGTGTGTGGGCTTATCGCAGCTTTTACGTGCCTGTGTTCAGACCTGTCCAGATGTTCATCAGGATTCAGTGTTGTTTCAGCAAGTTATAAAAGGGACTGCTCATTAGCTTCCACCTGTCGCACTACTTTCACATAGGGGTGGATTTAAGAAAGAAAAAAAGGAAGAGGAAAAAAAACAGGATTTCTCGGTTTGATGGTTGTTCCTCAAGATCAGTTTTTAATTTACTGACAGTAAAGCTAATATCTCACCCAATTACACAGCAACTGACTCCTAATTGACTCCTGAGCTTCTCATATGGTTCACTGTGCACATGGATCTACTGTAGGTGTTCCAAGGTATCTGTGCCCTGTTATTATTTTATCTCTAAAAGCATAGGTGTATGTGTGGCTTTAAGTCAACAGGAAAAAAAAAAGAAAATGGAAAAAAAAATATCCGTAAACATGCCCTTGTGGGTTTATTTCCAAATTAGGGTCAGTGAGTTTGGAGTGATGAACAGAAGAATGCACGAAAAACAGAAAGCTTGAGAATAAAATGAGCAAATACCTTAAGAAGTAGCTAAAGAGCAGAAGGCCAGAAGGGAGCCAAACCAGGACAGGCAAGGTCAGAGGTAAACACAAGGAGGAAAAGTATATGCACATAGAGGAAGAGACAGACACCACAAATCAACAAACAGCACATAGAAAATGAAGATATGAGAAAGAGCTAAAGTGCTTCAGCTACACAAAAAAAACCTAAAAAAAATCTACTCTGCTGGTGACGTAGCAACTCCACCTTTTATTCTACACTTGCAGGAGTTCCATGTTACAATATTAATCAAAGTATATACAATTAAAATGTTGTTAAATCATGTTAAATTCATATACATATCAGTTACTAATCTAAATTTATCTTTTATTAAGTGAACAACTTAATTAATCAAAGGTAATACAATGCACGCTGTCGCCTTTCTGAAGCTGGCATCATTTTCAAACTTGCTACTGACCTAACATAAACTGCCATATAACTTGCATAAAGGCAAATAAATACAATCTGTATATAGAATTATGAATATAGTATCATGAAAGTGATAATAGATGTTGGATCAGAAGGTTTATTCATGATACAGCAGGAGCAAATATGGATTAAATGCTGTATCTTGGTAAGAAGACAAAAATTAAGACAGCCATCAATGTGTCCAAAAAAGTGTGGAGGCTTACCCAATATATCTTTTGTTTCTCTGAAATGGCCTAACTGTGAGTAAAAGGTTTTGGATCAACAGTTGTGATTGGTCTACAACGTGCCTTGACACAGGGAATATGAAATATAGCAGATTTCTATTCCTTGAGGTATTTTCATACAGATGTGTATAAAACTGAGAAGAAAAATCTTCACTAAACAATTGTTCTCTGTGCAATGTAAAAAGAAAAGATATTAAATTCTATTGAGCCAGCCTTATAAACCTTTTTTAAGTTAATTCTGTAAACTTGCATCCAGTCTTAGTGTGTTAACCATCATAACTATTAATTGCCACGTTAACATGATTTGTTACATTTTATTCTATGTGCAGCCCTAACAAGTTTACAGATAGAAAAAAAGAGCAAAGAAGAAGAAAAAAATGCACAAAGAAAAATGGAAAAGGTGAACAAAGAGGACACAGAGACTATCAATAAGAAGGAACCCTGATATTAATGCCCAATAAGCAGTTGTCAGAGTTATTATCTAACAACACCCATTCATCTCCACTCAGATTTCTTCGTGAAGTTAATCACACTTGATTTATTTATTAATCATACAGCAGTAGTTATTTGCTATTCATGCAGCAGCAGATACTTCTTGGCACAGAGCTTGAGCAATAGCAAGCAGTGCACTTGCGTGACAATTTCCCTACCTTAACCATGCCAGTGTTCTCCGAATTACTGTTCATCATGTCATTAAAGGATGTGAAAAGGTTTCTCAAGGACTCCATGAAGTCAGCCTCTCCTTTGTTCTCATAGAGCCTGGGAGAAGATGAAGTGGAGAGTTAGCCTGGCATATAATGGTTAGGCTGTTTTTGTATTTCATCCCTATGTAAACAGCCCCACACCTGTACTGCAAATGACCAGAGTTTGACGTGCTCCCTTTAAATCATTAAACAGTGACAGGGTGAGGACAAATGTCTATGTGTATCTGTGGTGTTATTAATGTAAATATTTCTGGATCAAAATCACAGATATAACTGTCGAGCTGTCAGCCAGATTAGCTTTCAAACAACATGACAAGAGCTACAAGAGTGAATGGTCAATGCTAACGAGGCTATTATGCAGGGAAATGATAGCAGATCTCAAGCTGAGGTTCACTGGCCTTACTTTTAACTAAAACAATGATCAAACAACAAGCGCAGAGAACGTGCCACAATTTTCTAATTGTATGGGAACACAAAGCAGGACTTCCTCCGTAATCCTCCCAAAATGCAAATGTCTTTTATCTCATTTGCAGAGCCCATAAATCTCAACCAATTAGTTATTAACTGGGAATGAGCCATGGTGTACTTCCAGTAACATAATAAAAAAAACTGCTTGTTAGAGAAGCTAAAATAGTTTGAAAACACACCCTAAAACAGACAGAGGCAGGTCAAAGGCAGGTGAACTGTTCAGAGTGCCGTCACTGCATCAGATTACACCTTCCTTCTTCCAGAGAAGTGGGTTTTGTGATGCCACAATATCTCACTGGGATGGAAGCATTACATGGTATAGGATAGTCACTGCTAAGGGCTTACAGAAATCGAAGGATTACAGGCTTCCATCTCAGAGCTCCCACAACAACAATTACTTAAAGCTGGTGCTCACTCACAGCAGCAAGAATCTCAGTGAACAGCCTCATGTCACAAGAGGAAGCTCTGTGATTAAGGTGCTTCTAACCACTTTCATAGGACTGATTCGCAAGCCAAAGTCCCCGTCACTGTGGGCCTGACACCTTCCTGCCAGGCCTCAGAGAAAGCCTCCAATGAACCAAAAGTCGATGTGAGTACAAATTTAAACTGACTGAAAAAAATGACTTGATGTGGCAGGATATGTAAGGCCGAGGACAGACCGTCCTCTAGACATTTGGCGGAAAACCAATCAAACTCTGGACTCTCCATTAGTCTTGGATTGTACATCACCCATCATCCACCAACAGCTTTGCTCTATGTTTTTATGTTATCATCCTTCTAATACCCCCAAAGCTCATTTTAAATACATCCCCTGTGTCTCTGAATTGGATTAAGCAGTTTAAAATAAATTACTTAAATATTACAACTGGATCCTTCTTTTTTTTTTAAACACAAACTTTACTCTAAAATAGGAAAGTGGAGGAATATTGAGCTCCTGTTGATGCATCGTTACATCATAATCAGCATTATTGTTACAACATCATAATATAATAATATTTATGTAGCAGTACATACTGGTTGAAGAGGACTCTGGAGCGCACGATGAACTTGAAAATGTATTCCAGAGCCTTCATTGCCTTTAGCAGCTGTTCTGTCAGCTTCTCTGCGTTGTCCACATAATTCTTCAGGACTTTGGTCAGCTTCCTACAAACGATAAGGCGTCTGAGTAATGTGCTAATAAAAGAAAGGCATTTAATTTCTTATAGAACTCCCTGATCTACCAGTACAAGAAGAAATTAACTCACGTGTATGCTAGTGTTGCGCTGAAATGCTTGCGAATGTAGGTCTCAAGAACGGGGTTAAAGTGCTGGAACTTTCTGTCAGCGATAAGTCCAATTATGAACACCTGTCAAAGAACAAAGACATGCTCATTAAAATGTGAACCACAAGGCTCATAATGAAGAGCACCACGTACCACCTGTCTTACTCAATATGCTGAAATAGATGGGGAAATTACACAAGATGGCATTTGAGCAGAAAGCCATTTTCTCTCAATTCTCCAGCCTGCGGATAATCTCACACACCCAATAACACAATTTCCCCCTCCTTAGTCTGAAGAGAAAACTGCTCATTTGAGATGCACCCCCTGATGTTTGGCAATGGTGTGCTGGATAGGATGCAGCATAATGCTTTGTCATGTATCAAAACTTGAATGTGCAGCACGGTGATTTAGCAAAGGTTCAGTAATCAATAATTTTTTTTTTTGTCTTTTTCTTTCTCTGTTCTGAAAGATGTTTGGATTTTGCCATCAGTAAAAAAATCATGCAGCTCTTTGCAGCAGTCATTCAACTTCTGACTAAGGCAGAAATCAGGATTATTTAATAATATAAAGATGTAATACATTATTAAATACAAGGGAACTGAGGTTTTATAAGTAAAAAGCTGAAAAACAGGTGACAAAACAAAGCATATTACATACAATACATTGAGTCTGCTAAAGGTAGCTCATCTTTCTTCTCTTGAACATAAGTGTAATATAAAATACTTTCAGCGGAGATGTAATGTAAACATGTTTTCTGCAGCATTTTTATGGAAGCAAACCATTTTCTGGCTTTGCAGTCATAGTCTAAGCATAATGCATTGCAAGTACTGGAAAGTCGATTGAGGTTTATCTGAGTAGATCAACTATCTCGCTACAATTCAGTTTTGCATTTAAGCTTTGGATGTGTCTAAGTGTTCACACCCACTCTCAAGACTCTATCATGAATTCTATTCTGCTCGTATGTTTGCAATCTTTGCTTACCAAGGCATCAAACACCAAAGTATCAAAAGTGTCGCTGTCAGAGTTCTCCATCATGATGTTGAAGAGAGCATCCAGGGTGTCTTGCAGAAACTAGAAATAACAAATATGCAGCAGGTTAACCACAGAGCATGAAAGAATAGAGAAAAAAAAGTTATGGGGGTGTCACAGGAAGATGACTAAAAAAAACAGCTCTAATAACATTTCAAATGCAGGCCCACAAGTGCCCTGGTCCAACTGGTTCTGTTTCAACAGGTCTGCATCTTTCTGTGAAACTTAGGAACCAGCATTTTTATCCAATTTGTTTAAATCCGGTGTGCTGAAACAGGGAAGCATCCTAAACCTGCAGGGCTGTAGGCACTTTGGGGAGGAAATGTGAGATCTCTGCCTTAACCCACAAGGCCCCAGTGAGACACATATGACACATACAGTTTCTGAGACATTTGGCTTCACTTTATGGTAAAAACTCACAAAATCATGTTTAACACAATCTGATTTAAAACAAATTTATTAAACAGACTCAAGTTCATATAGGAACACATGTAAAACTGAAAATTCTTGTCTTTTGCCCCTAATGGACACCAGAAAGCAGAAATAGCATCATAAGACTTTTTGTGCTTTAAAACCATAATACTATTAACAACCTCTCAGTTTTAACTCCTACTGAAAATGACAACTTTTTTTTTTTTTTTTTTTTTTTTTAAATCAATAAATCTTTCCCTTGTATAACTCTCATATTATTAGCTAAATTTATTTCCCCTGATCAGTGTCCTGGTGCTCACTGGTGTCTGTAACCCGACTTCACAGCTCAGCACGAGGAAAAAAGTATCAGCTAAATTAATACAATAAAATGTAACTTGTCATTGTAACTGTCCTCTAAAATCAGTTTGAATAAAGATTTGAAGTATGAAAAGAGCAAAGTGGCTTGATTTTTTTTTTTTTATCACATTAGGCATATGAGGCTATGTTTCAAATTCTAATCCATATTTCAAAACACAGACTTCATTCGTTAACTAAAAATGTCTGTTTACATAGTGGAAGTTACTTAATCATGCATATTCATTCTGCTTAATGTCAAAGACAGGGGCCTGAGGTTATCTTGAATGTCTGAAGAGGACTATCTTTTTTTAATGTAATTGCAGTAATAAATAGGTAAAACCTCAAAGATACAGTATAAGTATCAGCAAATGTGCAGTCAAATGCACATTAAAAACAAATGTCATTTTATCTGATTGTGCCAAAACGTACATGCAGCACAGCACAAGCTTATTTATTTTTTATAGAAAATCTGTAAAAAAAAAATAATAAAAAAAGCCTTTTAACAGAAACATTATCTCTTCATTCTTTAGAGATCTAAAATACAGAGCCAACACATAACAGCAAAATCTGTAAATAATTCTACAAAGACAACTTTTTCACAGTTGGATAGCATCATCACTTCTGGGGGGGATGACATTCTCTCAGTGGGAGGCACAGAAGGGTGGGTGGGTGACATCTTCAAAAGACTAGAGCATTTTAGCTCCGATAAGTCTCATGAAAACCCTTAATTTTTTCCAAAATGCCAAATTTCTTTAATTTATCATCAAATACAAGTGTGGCTTATCAAATTCCAGGAGGAAAGGCTGATCACACCCTGGACAGGTCAATCACAGGCCTCAAAAAAATCACATGATTTTGTCTAATCAGAAATGAACCAAACTAAGAATCCACACATTAACACCTATGAATAGGGTGGAGACCACACTAATTTGCTGTGAGGCAGCAATGCTAGCTTCTACACCATGCATGGGTCAGTGCCATTCTGGCAGCAAAAGCTGGTCCTTTACATTGTTACATAGGTGGTTATAATGTTGTGGCTTAGTCTCATTTCTATGGTGCAACCAACCAACAAGTGAACTCGATTATAGTGCTACACGCTCCCTATTACACCCCCCTTAACAGTTGTTAGCAAAGACAGTAGTAATTTCCCTTGTCAGCGGTACCTCCATAAACAATAACTACACACCCATACTCTCTTGAGGAAACATGCTCCATTAACTCAGCCAATTCTGAAAACAAATGTAGATATCTTAGAAACAAAGCTATTGTGACATTGTTGCACTTGGTCTGTCAATTCAGGAGGGAAAGGATGCGTCATGCTTGCATTGGCCACAATGCAGAGTAAAATAAGTGAGTTTCCTATACAGTTAGCTGAGCTGAATAAGGTAACAAGGGAGACTCAAGTAGATTTTTTTCATAATAAGACAAATATATTTTCAATATGAACACCAAATACCCTTACAGGATTCTGAAGAGACCAAGTGCTAATGTGGTAGTAATAACTGAACCCTATGGTTTAATAAAGACACTTCCAGACACATCTGGCCTGATTAAAACCTATCTAGTGTCTTCCACAAGTACGCAACAATCTCCCAGATGTCCAACAATCCCCAAACTTTATCTACAGAAATGATTTATTCATCTGCTCCATGCTGAGCACTTCAATATCCAGGCTATGTTTCTGACAGCAGGTCATCTCCTCCCCCTCTATGAGGAATGTCCGATGTTACGTTACCTTCTAGCCCGAGACATCAAAACAAAAACAAAAGCAAAACAAAGCATTGTGATGTCTTTGACAGAGAGAGAAACTGTGAAATCACTGCCAGGAAGCTACAGCTTTCAAGAACTTTATGGATAGCTTGTGAATACAAGGTTTATTTTACCACTAGTCAGGACAGTTTGGCAATCAATCTGCATAACATTAAAGGAATTAAGTTACAGTAATGTTTATGGGTTAAAAAAAAGAAGCAAAAGATAGAAGTTTCAGTCTCTGACCTTCACTACTTCGCCACCTTCCACTTTCATTAGCTGACAGAGGTTCTGCTGCAGGAGGCTGGTGTTTGAGCGCCATTTCAGCAGACCGAGGAGATCAACTGAAAAGCAAGAGCAAAAGTTATTTAAAATGTTGCAAAATTTCATACTTCAACCCAGACTTTGAGGTAAAGAAATGATGAGTCATGACAAAATTAATCACTGCCAAGGAAGCCTTCGTGATCAAGGTAAGAAACATTTGTCAATATGTTAAGGATTACTGATGATCAGTTATATACTGTTCATCCACCTTGAGCTCATACACTTTAATCCAGTAGTTCTCAAACCAATAAGGAATAATCTTTAGTCAAAATAAACATGAGTATAAATGCACAAACATACTACGGTTACCCTTGGAGCTAATTTGCATCTGGATGTCCCTTGGCAGGTCACAACCAAACACGTAACGAAGTACCAACAATAAAAGAGAAAGGAGAAGCTAGTCACGGTAAATAATGGATAAAATACAAAGGTTAGTGCATATTTCATCACAATGACTCCTTTTTATATGCAGTCAACACCGGTCTCAACCTTTTTCTTAAGATTCCCTTCACCCCTTGAGGCAGTCTTCTGCAGGTATGTTGTGCTAAAAGGGTGAATAACCTGAAATTGCACCTTTGGTCACATCCTTTGACAAGTGTTTTTTTTTGTATGCATTATCTACAAACTATTTCTTTTATATAAAATCAGCTTAGAGGTTCAGGGAAGCATAACCACTGGTGGATTCCACATCCTAGAGGCAAGAAGTGTTAAATTCCAAGTCTTGATTCATTTTAATAAGCCCACAAGCACCAGCAAAATAATGCTTAATATTCTCTGAGAAAATATTTTAATGCGGAAAACTGACACAAAGTCCTGCCAAGTCAGTCAGTGAATTAAGATGCAAGCACTGTATCATCACACCATTTCATCTGCACTAGAGAATGCTGTTGCTCCCAGTTTTACATTTTTAAACTCTGTATGTTCATAATGAATTGCTTTTTTAATTTCAGAGTGAATCTGCGAGTGAGATGTGGCATTTTACCAGCATCAGTCAGCAGGTTGGATGATTGTAGATCCATTCTTTCAAGATTTTTTTTACTTAAATTTCTACTGAGAAGCTAATACATATATGCACCACTGGAGGTGGTTCTTCATCACACAAGCTTGTGATGTTGCAGTACCAATATTTTTAGACCTTTTTGGAACCTTTGTCCCTTTCACTGTTCACCACACCCAATTCGCTTTCTCGGTGGTCAGTCAAGCATTACAAACACTATGATGGATGTCTATCATCTGTATACCTGACAACCTATCATGATTCTGTTACACAACCCCATCTAAAACTAGCAGGTATCATCCTCCCCAAGAAGATATGGATTTGGAAATTGAGAATTTAGCACCTTAGAGACAAAAATGGAACACAATGAGGATAAATCATCAGACAGCTTGCTCCCATTGGAGCAGTGCTATAAGAGGTTAAACTGTCAGTAGCACACGAGACAGTGAGGCACAATATCTTCGGGATGGGGCTTTAGTTTACTCTGGAGTGGCTTCAACAAATAACATCTGTTTGTGAATGCTTGTCTCTGCAGGAAGGTACATTTAAATGACTCAACAAAACTGCTAGATAACCTGTTATTAACTGCTTGCAAGACATCTTTCCTTGCAAAATCCTTTTGTTTTTTAATAACAACCTTGTGTGCAAATATGTTTACAAGTGTAAAACAGTAACAAAGGAGCATGTAAAATCTGTCAATTTCCTTACTTTACCAGTTTTATCTGTACCTAAAGTAAAAATAGTATGTTATAACATACTACCATGAGGCTCTCTCCCAGCTCTGTGCTTCCCCCTCAGCCTGTCTAGCGTAACACACAGCAAATATCCAGGGAAGAGCCAGTAGCCACTTCACACAAGCTTCCAGCGCTGGGAGACTGCCTGCATAAATCCAGCTTAATTAAAATGAGTGTTTCATCTCAGCAGTGGGGATCAGCGATGAGGTGTCATGTGTATAAAGCTAGCAGTCTGTAGCAAGGAGAATTCAAGTGCTCCTTTTTGTTCCTTTGCAGAGGTATGTCTTCGAGATAAACCTCTAGAGAGGGACAAGTTAAGCTGTGGTGGATATGGAATAAGTCAATAATAAAGCTCAGATACTCAGCATCAATTGGTGGTTAGTTTTATTACAGGTTATATGTTTATTTTTAAAGCTATGATGTAATGTGCAGGGGTGATCAAGATCATTTCAGATGTGTAGACCACAACAAGCATAGAAAAGAAATCTCTATATACAGTACAGTTTAATAGGACAGGCATTTAATACCTGTAGAAATTCAGCCAATCAGCTCTGTTGGTTCTACAAAAGATTTTCTCCATTTCTCCATTTCACCAAATCAATGTTCAATGGTCAGCTCTTCTGATCTCCAGGTACCTAATGATGCCTTACAAATTGCTACCACAAAGAGCAGGGTAAATAACAGCAGTAGAGCTGCTCTGCAGGTGTACATCTACTCACCAAAGCCTGTTTCGAAAATTCACTCATTTCTATTCATTTATCGGCAATTGAACGTGTCACATTTTCTGAATGAGCTGTTCACAATATCTGACATGCAAAATAAAAAGCCTAAATAGGCTTTTTCTTAAAAATTTTTAACAGTAGCCTCATTTGGTCAGACAAAGTGACATTTAGCTGTCAAGGCAACATTGTTCCGAGCTGAATTCAGGCACATTAATAGACAGGCATACAGAAGTAGTGGGTATCAAACTGCATGTCATATGATCTTTCTCAGAAAAGCATTCCAACAAATAATAGTGGCATCTAAAATTCCTGCACCCTTTTCTCCTTACAATCATTAACTTAAGCACTGTGATGAAACAAACAGGGAAAACTCTGAGTATTGAGACAAAGGTGAAACTTGCATTAATAAGACATGCTGGACCTTCTTGTCCATCTCTGCTATGCTTCCGGTCTGCTGAAATACCTGCACACTTAAGTCCGTCATGGCTGTGTCTTGCAAATGACATTGCCATTAGGGGGGACAAACTTATTTTTACTGTCAGAATACTTAATGCCTTAAATTTAGGCATAAAGGAAATACAAAGCTCATTCATATTCACACACTGACATCACAATCACTGTTTTAATGATAGAGGCCTGACTGCTCTTCTCTCACCAAAAGTGTTGAACACAGTAAACTCAGTTAAAGAGAAAATAATTTGAGATTATGCCAATTATTACTTTGCCAACAAGATTAAAAGATGAAGGAAACCAATATTTTTAAATACACCCCTTCTATTGTATAGGCCTGATTCTGACAGGCCATCAAGACAATGTGATATAGTAAGAAAACATGGACTTCATGAATAATGCCTTACTTGATGAACTGTCTGATTTTGCATAAATATTGTGCACATACAGCAGCTCTCTCTATTATAGATGGGCATGTGTGAATGGAGCTGAGAGGAACATTAATGTAAAAAAGCTTCTGGTCAGAATGACAAAATTGAGTTGCTTTAACAGACTGATGAAGCCATTAATGTCTTCATACCTAAAAGTGCTCAAGACCTACCGTACACTGTTGCCAATCACTCTCATTTAGGGGAAATATGGAGAAAAATGGCAAATTGGACAAATGGAAAGAAGGAAAGGTACTGAATGATATATATTCTTGTGTGCTGCATACTACATCCATACTTCAGCTAAGGTAATATTTGGAGATGCTAGTTTTAGTTGCCTGCAAAGTGCTACAACAGAAAGCTCTGCTACAATAGTTTAAACTTCTTACTCATTGACATGGCCACCTCCTAAGCAGAGTAGGAGGGTACTCACGCAATTGTATTTAAATGAGAAATTATACAACAGACTAAACTTAACAAGTCTCAATGGGAATGTAACAACAGTAACATGGAACAGCCCCCTCTTGTTAAAAAGCACTTTTGCACTTTCTGCACACCATTCTGAGGTCCGCAGTGACCTCATTACTGGAGCTTATGTTGCACAAGTTATTGGTGCAACATGTGGATGAGTAACAATAAAAGGTTTGTTTTTCATTCATGCATGTCTTCATTAGACAGCAGATATTCCTCACAACTTCACAAAGAGGCCCCTGCATTGTAATTTCTGCTGGCATGGAAAAGATGACTATTAATGGAAATAAATGGAGAAACAGAAAAAGTAATGTCCTTTCAAAATGCTGGTACATTAAGAGCAACAGGTGCAAAAAAATATAACAACTATACACACATGCTCTTATTACTATTATTGGACTATCTGCTTTCAAAATTCCTCTGTATGCTTGGACTACGGCACAAAGGTGGAAATAAGTAAACTTTTCTGACAAAGAAACATATGCAACTACAGCTGCAATTTGCTATCCCCCAAAAGTATGTGGGTACACAAGTACTGGACTAATGAGACCACGCTTGAACTTTTTGTTCATAATTCTATAAAAAGGTAAAAAAAAAATAATAATAACAACCTGCATCACCAAACTAATACCACCATGATTTTTTTTCATTTGGAACTGGAGCTTCAACCAAAAATTGTGAACTGTTCTAAATATTACTTTTAGCCTAAAACCATTGCGAGTTCAAATCAATAAAAAAAAAAAAACATTACACAGGGAAAAATTTGGCAATACCGAGCTAGAACCCAGACCTAATCATATATATA
>JBAMHV010000023.1:6599014-6648310 GCA_037177535.1 Pseudomugil gertrudae
TATATATAAATATGTAGACTGAATTGAGGGGGTCTGTACCAAGAGATACCCTCCAAATCAGGCAGATTTGGGAGTGTTTGAAAGGAAATTGTCAAATATTGCCAAGACGTGCTGAGCAACACCGATTTGAGAAGACTGAGCATTGTGATTAACTCAAAAGTGCCCTCAACAAAGTCTTAACTTTGTATGCATCCACATTTTAAAAACCCTTTGAATTTTATATCATTTTCCCCTAACAGGCTTGACTTTTAAATGAAGAGGTCATAGGGTCCTGTAAAAAAAGGGAGTTTTCCTTCCCACTGTCACCTCATGCATGTTCAGGCTGGGATTGAAGTCAAGACTTGATGCATTCTTTTGGTGTCCCTTAGCTAGGCTTTTTTTTTTAATTCATTGATTCAAACTGATGTCTGTGAAGCGCCCTGAGATGACATTGTTGTGAAGTGGCGCAATACAAATAAAGTTAAACTGAATTCCCAAAATCACTGTATACTGTAGAATTAGGGAACATTAAATTAGGATCTAATAACCAGTCTTGCACAAAACATCCAAATGAGTACAAAGTCAAGGCAGACATTCATGACTGTTCTGTGACTGTTAAATCAGGAGCATTAGACTACTCTCACACAGTGAAACAGTTTCACACAGTCTGCACTGTAACAAGTGCAATGTTATGAACACGGCTGGGAAATGCCAACTCGTCCAAAAGGGTTTGCATTGATGCCTGTAGGGATTTTTAAACATGTAAGGGCTGGTGTGAACACAAGAAGGCAAAATCTGTAATCCATGAGGCAAAGGACAGAGTGGGGGATTTCCTTAGCTAAATAAAGAGGATCTTCCCAGAGGCATGGGAAATACTAGGAGGAAAAATGTTGCCAGAATGACAGCAGTAAACAGAGCAGAGCCAGGGCTTGCTCAGCAGAGGTAAAGAGAAATCTACCAACTGAGAATGAATGACATAAGTTCAGCTGAGGAAACTAAAGTAGGTCAGTGAGAAAGACCAAGAGGAAAACCCTACAAGTTTTCACAATGTATCTGGGGAAAACAAGTATTTTCACACTGCATACTAATATATATAATGATATAAAAGCAAACAACTGTCTGAGTTGCTTTACTGTAAGTGCTGTATAAGTATTATTCACAGACTATGTGATTACTTTGCCAGGCTAAAATACAGTGAAAAACCTTCAGTAAATAGAATATAAAATATAACCAGCAATTACTTTCAAACTAGTATAAGTTACTATAATCTGCATAAAAATACTGTAACTACTATACTATAATATAATGTAAAATATGTTAAATCATACATAAAATATAGACTTTTTTGTTGTGCTCTTTGGGAAATCACTTGTAAAAGTTCAGAGCTAAAAGAAATCAATCCAAACTGCATGCATGATTCAGCTTTACATGACATGATCAAAACGTGTGCGTTTTGGGCTTTTCTCTGCAGAACTTGCAGCCTTTAATTGTCTACAAATGTTCACTGAAATATTAAACCTATTACCATTCTGCGTTAGCTTGGTGGAGCAGACCAGGGTGGAGATCTGGAAGGAATCCTTGCTGATCGTGCAAGTCCCCAAATTCGGGGTGCTTTTCCCAGTGGTTGAGTATCCCTTCTCCTCCAGCTCCAGCTTGGTGGAAGGTAGGGCCAAGTAAACAGATGAGTCCTCCAGCTTCTTTGCTTCTGCCTAGTTTCATAGAATAGGACATTGTCAATTTATCAGTAAAAATTCATATCAGATGTTCATGATGTAACAAGATGTGGTGTTCCATCTTTCATAGTGGGTTAAAAAAATAAGACACTTTTCTTTCTAACTGAGGAAAGCAATACAAAAAGGTATAGGAGTATCTTTTTCATCCAACAACTTTTTAATTGACATAAAGAGGTAGTGTGGGTTGATGAATATCTGCACAATATCTCCACAATCTCCTAAACACAGCAGTGAAAGTAGGCTAATACATTCTGACACAAAAGGGTAGTTCTTTCCCCTATAGCTAGTTCTATGAATGTCCCAAGGTGCTTGGGTTGCTCCCACAAGTACCCATTATAAAGAATACATAGAAGACTTGTTTCTAAACATGTGAAAGCAAATTTTCTGTATTTACCTTGTACACGATGAAATCGTGCTCGCCATCTCTCAAGGTGGTTCCATCATACCTCATCAGTTTAACAAAAGACAAGGCGAATATTTTCTCCGACTTATCTTTGGCTGTGGGGAAAAAAGGAAACAAAGCATGCAATTAAACAGGAAACTGTCAGATTAAAGGTGTTGCATAAAAGTGTACACTCAATTTTTTTTTGCAAAATTTGCAAATCAAGAGATCAAAACACACATGAATGAATGCAATAGGTTTATGTAGAGTGCATAATCAGGAAATCTCTGGGAAAAGCAGATTCCACTCCAGGAAGACCACAAAACATTGCTGATTCTTACAGCAAAGAATAAACAAACTAACAGACTGATAAAAACAGATAATTTAAGCACAACAAGCTCTGATTCAGCTTCTGAATGGGCAAAATGATCTGCCAGTGCCAAATGTTCTCATGTATTGACTTATACTGTGGCTTTATGTGTGAGAACCTCTTGTGTCCCCCCAAATTAAGCATAAAACAAACATTTAGACACATTGTTGTATGTACAGAAAGCTGTGCAAGATAAACATGAATTGAAGAACAAGAAGGAGAAACAGTCAGCTAGTGTTTGTACTTGTCAACAACACAACAATTTGCTACAAGAATCATGAAATAACACTGAAGCAGCAAGATTTATATTGAACAGTTTGTGTCCACTTCCAGGCAGCATATAAATGAACCTGTGGATCACAGAGCTACCGCGGAGATTGCTTTGCATAAACAAACAAGAAAAGAAAACTGAATGTCCTTTGTATGCACATGTAATAATGTTTGGAAAGGGGCTTCAAAACAAGGAATGGAGTTATGATATGTGCTACAACTAAGTGTTTGGTTAAAGTGGCATGTTATCATTGTGGATCACCGGCTGAGATTTACGTGATTCATCCAAGTATATCTTGCATTCTGGCTGTGTAAATCCCCTCATTGGTTTGCTGTCTGCAGCCTTGTCTGTAAATAATTGCTGGTTTGAGAGGAACAAGCAAGTGGGAAAACACTGTTTGCATGCCACCCAGAGTTACCAAATGCATCAGTGTCCTCCAAAGGAGAACATAGAGCTCCGAACCATGCATTTGGGGATAAAAGAGGGTCATCTTCAGGATAGGACAGCTGCATTAAACCAATCACAGTCACGTTTCTGAGATGGTTTTGCAGACTTTCATTTCTCAGGTGGACCGTCTCCTCAAATCAATGTCGAGTGTGCTTTGCCACGTTTAAAAGCCCAGCTCCCGAGGTAAAAAGGGATGATGATGGATGAAAAAGCAGTGAAAAAATGGTGCTGATGTTCTACAGCAAAACGCAGCATTGGCAATGGCAGCTTGTCTTTCTGATGAGGCCTGACAGTGTTAGAGGAATAGTCTGAGACACTGCTTTAGAGCTGGCGTAATTTTCAACCTGGGGGGCTGAGATACTGAGCACATGAGCTCAACCAGTGGCAGCGCTGTCATTCTGCATTTCCCACATAAAGTTCATCACTTGCTAGGAGCGCAGTGGAGGAAACGGGATGGACATGGAAAAACAGCAGCAGTAGCAGACCTAGTAGAGTATCTCTGCAGCTTTAGGAAACCAACTGCAAACATCATATTTTATTTGTGCCCTGTCTTTGTAGGACTAACATCAAGCTGTGAAACAATATACATCAAGTAACAGGAATGTTTATACAACAAGAAATAAACCAAGTATGGCAAAGGTTTAGTTATAATCTGTTTGTACAGTGAGGCATCCTACTATAAAACTCTGCGTGATTATTCAGCTGCCAAAGACATTCTGCTCAAAAATGGGATAAAACTAAGCCTGGCACACAGTGACAGAGAGGATATACTTATGCAGTACCACTGCACATAAATCTAAAATAATCTGGTCATTACACCTTCTAACACATTCCTCTATTGTCAGTGAGAAGTTAAAAGTTTGACAGCATCAGCATGCCGCTACAGTCCCAGTGTCACTTGAGGTGAGCTTCTCCAGTAACCACTGCAGCCAGATAACAACAAATCACAGTTTTTTTAAGCCTCCTAACAGCATTAGTCTCTGTAGAGGTAAGGTGTCAAGCATGACAAGGAGGTTCTGCAAGTGGATTATAAACCAGCACTGGGCTCTGCCACCTGGCAATTTCTTCCACACCACCTGCGTGCACGTGAGGAGCAAACACAGCTGGATGATTCTGGAACAAGATGACAGGAGCTGCAGCTTAGGCAAAGGGTTCACTTTCCCATGATGATTTTCTCCAAGTTCTATTGAGTTTTGTTTATCTGCACCTGTTAGGAGTTCTCTTGTTTTCCTGTTGTACTGCTGCTGCTGCTGCTGCTAGAGGGAAGACCTGGCCATGCATTAGACAGATGGGCTAAGGTTTGTGCCAGACTCTGCTGTCCTTTACACCATCAAAATTAAAGATGTAGGGGGGAAAAACAGAAGGACATCCAACACTAAGCTGCTCAGTTATACTCTAGCCTCAATAAATAAAGCCCCGGGCATTTTTCACATCGCAGCTGTAGTCCCTAACTAGCCACTTTATGATGCTGCTTTGTGTAGGAGCAAACTAATACCTCTGATTAATGTGGCAAAGGGTGAGCATCAAAGTATTTATCACTCTGCCACACATCTGCTTGGAACAGATATTTCTCTTTGTATTTGCTGTAGATAGATGAGCAACCAATTGTACAGCTGGTCAACAGAAAACCTGATTATTTACAAGCTGACATTTATACTCACAGTCCTGTGATGAACGGTGGCGGAAAGTGAACCGCAAATGGCTCCGGTTCACATCTTCAATAGGAATAGCAACCTAAGATAAGAGGTAGAAGGAGGTCGCATGACATATATGCTAATAAAAACATGATTTCCACACATGTATGTCTCACATGTTAGCTTTTCATCTATAATGTGTCAAAGATTTAAAAATAAAAACAGATTTTTCTTGTTGACCCTGTTTTTCTTTGTACATAAAAGCAAATCATAAATTAAAACACATAAATCTTTGCTAACAGACTCTTACTGAGGGAGAACATCTTCCCTGGCAACCATGATAATTAACATAGGATAGTCATACAGGATAAGGTTTCATGGGATATGGCAACCGTGAGATCAATGGGGGTTTGAAGTTTCCGAAATCTTCCTTCACTGGGTCAACTTTCATCACTGGCCATAAAAAAACTTCTGCTGTAAGGCCTAATGAGTGCCCTCAACTCAACTCTTCTATTGCACTGCTGACATGGAGGAAAGTAATCAAAGGAAAAACCAGCAACAATAAAGAGGTGCAGAGACACATACCTTTACCGTTTCAAACCATCGTGGCTGTTTTACTTGGTAGTAAATGACAGATTTGTACTCATTGATCCCCTCATCTCCAGCTCCAGGGAAGATCACATTCTGGATAGACAGAGAGAAAAACACATCATGTAATCAAATATAACTATTAGTTTGGTTAAAAGAGGCTTAGCTCTGAGTTAATCAAATGCTACCATTACCATTTAGTCATAACATTAGCAAACTCACTGCATGTGGGAAATTGACTTATTTAAAAAAGTACACACCCTCAGGCTGAAAACCTTAATCTAGCAGAATGGTCTTTAAAAGTCTGGATTTACTTTATGCATGAGCACCTGCATGTTAGCTGCCAATCTCATGGCACCACTGAAGAAGAAATAAATTAGAAATTAATTATTCAAAAAGAAGCTGCTGGTGCTCCCATGCAATGAGACGCAAAGGGAAGCCGGCTGCAGGAAAAGCAGACCAGCTGATGCTCGTCGATTCTGCCATGTAAATTGGTCTTTCTACTGGGTCTCCCTTGCATCTCCACAATAGGTCAAGGTGCATATGTAAAATACTACGCGCCTCACTAGGGGAGCTGGCATAAAGGATGGTGTAACAACGGGGGGGGCACGCATGCTTTGTTTTCTATCAATCTGTGCTCGGCTAGGCTTTCTCTTTCCTCCTACTACTCCAGCTGACTCCCTGGCCTGCGAGTGTACCGCTGCTGAAATGCTCCTACACTAATGGTTTCTGACAAGCAGCAATTATGAGGAATAACAGACCCTGTCTCCCCCAGCTGTGTTGAGCAGATATTGGAGAGAATGGAGGTGAGGGACTGCTAAATCTAGCAAATCTGCCCTCTTCACAGAGTGGCCAAGATTTTTGACAGCTTCAGATTTTAGAGAAGTGGCCGCTGAGGTCCAGCTGTAGGTGAGATGAGGTCTCTAGAGGTGTGCTAATATGTCAAGGTGATAAGATGTCACTGGCTTCTCGCATCACAAATCCTTTGTGTAAAAATAGGAAAGATGACAGTAACCGGGGGTGGAAAGAGAGAGAGAAAAAAAAGAAGAGAGGTAATAAGAGGCCTCAGTAACTGTAGATACAGACGCACCCAAAGAGAAAGACATATAAGGTAAACATTGCTAGACAAGCATATTTTTTAAAAACCTACTTTAATATAAGTGATCAAATTTAGCTTTTTAGCTTACAGATGTAATGTTAATACATATATGACGGCAAGATAAAAAAAATCAAATAGCATTTTCAAGGTAACACTAAGATCAGGGACATTAAAATGCATCTATATAAAAAAAACTGGCTGCCGCTGCATCAGACATTGAAAAGAAAAATGAGAAACTGTGCTGCTTATCTTCGACAGAGGATATCCTTCCAGTCCCCCCCCTCACAAAAAAAAAACAAGAGGGAATAAGGAATATTCAACCAATTAACACTGATCTCTGGAAGGCAGAACAGATGAGATACAGCACTGCTATCTAAAATTGCAAGACGGGGTGGAGGGGGTGGACTCCAGGACTGCAACAGCAAGATGGCCACGACTATCCATTTGACTGCTGTCATGGACTCTAATCATTATATCCCATGTGTTCTGACAACCCTAAAATAAAGATATGCGTTTGATTGTTAAAGTGACTCAGAGCAGTAAATGAAATCTATCTGATTCAGCTGGAACGCTGATTTTAGTTGGGATATTTTTTTATTTTTTGCAGTAGTAATAAAATTAAGCTGTTATCCAGCACCAGTCAGAGATGGATAATTAGCCAATCCATCCATATGCTGTAATATATGCAGATGATTATGCTGTAAATAAACACAAAATACTGGCTGACAGATGCATAAAAGGCACACAATCTAGTTATACGTTTATGATGATACAAAACTGATTACCTACTCAAATAATCAGAGAACAACGTGTTCTGTAATTTCCTTGTAAGGACACATTACATAAGAAATTGCAACTGCACCATCGTACAAAAGAAACAATAGCTATATTTGTTGATTCATCTGTCTGTAAGATAACACACCATGGGACAGAAGTCAGTCCCAACAATTTAGGTATAATAAGCAATGATTCTTACACTTTCTCTGCCTGCTGGGCTAAATCATTGACAAAGCCTCTCAGTTTAAGACTAATGAGTATAATTGACGCAGCCGAGGGTAATAGAGCTCTCTCCTGATTCACTGTTTGTAGGAAGACTACTTACAACCTGAAATATGTCATCTCAAATTACTGCTGAATCCGTTCTCATTCTAATTACAGAGTACTTCCTACTACTACAGTGGGTTTTTAAATTAAGCGGAAACAAGATCATTGCACAGTAACATCTGAGTTTTTACATCTTGAAGGCATGAACATCTTAAACCTATGAACCTGCCTTTACAAACAGGATGCAGATTAAGATTATATACAACAAAAATTACTTTTCTGTGTAAGACAACAAAACGTAAGAGTAATGATATCATAGGAGCACATCATTGACTTAGGATGCTACAAACTGCTTGAAGCAAACATGTAAAAACAGCACAGGACACTTTACCAAAAAGAAAAATCACTGGTCTGAATATGTCAGACACTGCTTATCTACTGGGTTCCCACACAACCTTATCTATGGTTTACAATAGTCTGAAAAAGAGAAAATATCCAGCGAGCAACACTTGTCTGAACAAAGTCAGAGGATGTCATAGGAAGATGGGTAGAGTGGTTGGAGATCATAGAAAGGCTGCTTTAACTCAAACACCCAAGATATTCTAAATATCTATAAAAGCACAACATGTCCAAATTGGAAGCACAACACAAGGACATAAAGTTCTGGAAAGGACTGGAAACCTGTCCAGGATGTACTCTGCCTCTTGCTTACTAATGGCTGGGATAGGCAGCGGTGGAGTGTGAATGAGGCAGACTTTTGTTATTATTATTGTTATTATATCAAATATCTTTTTACAGATGCATTTTTGCCATAAGACATAAACAACACACACCCCAGATACAGCAAACAGTGTGTCTCCACTTCTACCCGCATGCTCTTTCTAGTCAAAGGCCCAAAACCTCTCATGCTCCCCCTTAACATATGGACAAAGCTTGAGACAACAAGAAAATTAAACATAAACAAAGAAGGGTCATTGAGGCTCGGTCCATGTTGCATTCTTTTGCCTACAAACTGCAAATGTGGATGCCAGATTTTCTGCGATGAGCAACAACAGGTACTGTATGATTTAAATTAAAAAGCTAATTGCAAATGAACCATAAATTATAATTAAGTTACCTCTGCAACTGAGAGTTGCAAACAGATTTACATTTGCTAACAAACAGACATCTAATTTAATTAACAATTAATTACCCAAGAAGAAAAAAGCCGATTCCACATATCTCATTGTTATATTAGCAGCATCGATTGTCCACATGCCTGTAAGTGACCTGACAATGATGAAGGTTGATTCTCACCACGAGGAGGCACATTTCGGGCTACTCAATCAAATGCAAAGCACCAATGTTGCAGTCTGTTATTGCCGACAGGCGGCAGAGGCATACAGTACGGCCTGTGTATCACACTGCTTTATGGGAGTCCTGGTCAGTTAAGCAGCATGTTGAGCTGTGTGAGATTAAAGAAAGCTGGGTAAATCACACACTGTCTGGGACACTGATTGCTTATAGCGCCTGTGTCCTGAATTCTGAGAAGGAGCTACCACAACTGGGAGTTAATATTCCTCAGCCGTACCTCCAGTTTCTTGCCATCCTCATCGTAAACGGACATGGTCACCTCAACGTTTTTGGGTGTTGTCTTGCTCCCCTTATCAAAATCCCCTTGAACCAGCGTCACGTAGATATCGTTTCGCACATCACCTTTAATAAAAAGAAAAATCAAGTGATTACTCTTTGCTAATCCCAGGCTTCATATTATTTTTTATGGAATAAGTGAATATATTGATAGCAGATATATATATAAATACATCATTATACATTTATTAGCATTGTATTATGTATTATGTATTTTATCAGTCAAAAAGTCAAAAACACTTCAGAATTGGAGAGATGGGACCAAATTAGAGTCTTTGTTATAACACTCCACCTGGCATAATTATCTCTGGGAAGCCCATCTTCCGAGCCACAGCTGTCGATCGATCAACCAGGTGAGGGAAGTCCTTTCTTATCTGATGAATGTCTCCAGGAAGCAGCTTCAGTGTCACCCACAGGCCTAATAATGCAATCAAGATGAGCAGAGATGGTGGAGGTGAGGGGGTGACATAACATAATGAAAGGACCGCACTAAAGAGAAATGCCTCAGGAAAACGCTAAATAAAGATTTCATCTTGTAATTTCTACTGGCAGGCATCAAAGCGATATGTAATGGCTCTAGGGAGAGATGCTAAATGGAAACTACCAGAAGCTATTTAATTAGGAAATCATAACAACTTAGAATACAGGTGGCTTACTCATGTGGTGTAGGAGGGTGTGGGGCAACTAAAGCTATAAAATGCTATAAAGGTAAGGGAATCCACTCTAAAGTTTGAACAAATGAAAAGTAGAAAACAAAATGAGTGTGTGAGGAGGTCACTTTGACACGAAATACTGTTTTATACTGATAAATTACACTTATTTCCTGTTACTGGCTTACCAACTGCAATATCTCTGTGTGCAAGGGAAGTGTTTCTAATTTTTTTTTCCTGTAATTGAAACCAGCAGTAAGATCGTGATGTGCATCATAGTTTATTTTAAGCAATTCATTATAATGAATCATCCTTTTCAGACCACAGATCAGTTTATTTCTTTAAAAAAAAACATGCACCAATGTAATGCTCTCTGTAACCTTTCATTGTTTTTAATGTGAGAAGACATTAAATGTGAGGTTTATTATTTAAAATTGCTAGAAATATTCTAAACCTGAACTGCTCTTCAAAAATAACAAAGAATATGAATTTGTAGCTTTGAATAACTCAAAAAAAACTGACCTAAAGACAACATTGTGGGGTCGTGTTTCCAAACAGTTTCACAGCACTTACGGACACTTTTTCTCCTGCTTGAAAAACAAGCCTAGTGTCTATTTGCTGGGAGCTCTGTAAATGCATTTTAAAAGGTGACATCCATTCCTCTTTATACTCTCTCAGGGACAGGAAAAGAGCAAAGTCACACTTCTGAACAACACTCGCATAAACAAGCCATCCAATCAAAGCTGTGTATGCCTATGCTGCCCACCAAAAATGAGCAGCCTTTGTTGGCCTCTGAGGTTTTATTTACTTTCACTTTGCAGACCCTGTATTGGCATGAATGACGCATCTTCCCCACTTCCCCCACCAGCCAGCCAAAACTGGAAGGTTTTTGATATGCGAGCATGACCGAAAAAGCTGCAATCGGTACTCCACTGTGTTTCCCGGTGTGGGTTGGAGCAGACCTGACATTTATCCAAGCACATCTTCATTGGGCATGACAATACCAGTGAGACTGTAACATTACACCCCCTCCTCCAAGCAGCAGCATGATGGCATAGAATATACTTCTAACACAGATGTCAAATTATTGATACGATTTTTTGCTTGCAGAAGACTCATCAGATTATTTTGAAGATGGATTACTGGTATGTTGTAGTCATGGTACGACCAGTAATTTGAAGTGTGTTTAGAAAGAATCGGGGGCAGTTTTACCTCCTTTCTGGCATACTGGGGATGATATATCAGTGTGTGTAATATTTCTTCTTCTTTCTTCTTTTAGTACAAATTAGGACACTTTATCAAAATTTCTTATATTTAGCAAACAGTAATTAAATCATAATTGATCACTAGCAATAAAACTTCACAACAGGTGATATTCCATTATAAATTAGGTTTAGGTATCACCACTAATTTCATAAATTGATTGGATTCATTGCAGCCTGATTTAATTTCATCCCATTTATATTGATTTTATTTGAATTCAGATACAGATGTCTATGTAGCATCATATTTTTAACAGGGTGTTAAAGCCAATCTCAGGTGACTATTTTTATAAGACAATAAAACTGTTTATATGAATATCAAAAATATGATATCTTGGAGTAATCAACTTATGAAATAAAGAAATTTGAAAGATTGTTGTGTACATTTACCAGTCTTTGTTTCACCCAGATTTCAAGCCAGAAAGGTTGAGATTAATGACAATGTAAAAACATAAATTCAGGACCGTAACTTTTTTCAATGTTCTAATAAACTATTTCTAAATTTTCATAAAGTTCATATCCCAGATATGGATTGTGTAGACCAGGGGTGCCCAGATCCGATCCATGAGATCTACCATCCTGCAGTCCTGCAACTTTTAAATGCACCATTTTTCCAGCACATCTGAATGGTCTGAATTCCTTCTTCTCTATTTCATCCAGCTGATTCCGGTGTGTTGGAGAAGAGTTTCACCTAAAAGTTGCAGATGGTTAAACAAACTTGTGTACTCCCGACATGCAGTAGATTTTAAAACCTACAAAAAAGATTGGATCCATTTTAACATGCAATAGGACTCATATATAATCATAAAAAGATGAAGCATAAACCTGTTCTAGACAAAATATGTCTTCAAATTAATTTAGTTATGATCTGGCACTGTATAGACATTAGAACAAACTAAACTAACTGAATTTGACAGTTGGTATGCACATGGTGACATCACTTCCTGTTTTGTAAATTTACAAAAAGTTAAGCCTTGAGGGTGGTAAAAAAGAAGTGTGTCATTACTAAATGAAGCTATTTTTACACAACACTGGTGATGATGACTAGTAAAAGGATTGAGGGTTAATTGGTCCAGTCTACTTTACACAAGCTTTTCACAGCAGTAGATTTTATAGTGGAAAAGCACTTTCACAGCTGGAAATACAAAGGAGGGGCTGCTTCCAACAGAGGCACAAAGTGATGCAAAAAGTACACTTGAAATCTGTATTTTTTTCACAACACATTGAACATATCATGTAAGCCTCTTCAATGAATGAAGTGCTGAGCGGATATCAATACTGGTATCATAGTATGATCAGAGTGTGTACAATATCACCAGGAGCAAGCTGAAAGCAGCACACGGCTCTGTAAAAAAGGAAACTGTAGCAGCTCTGGCCAGTGTACCAGTCACTCAACGTGCTCGGTAGCAGCAAATACAATGAAGCATTTTCCATATTCTGAATATTTTACAATTGTACAACTTTTTCTACAAGTTTACACTGAAAATCTTGAGTTACCACTTGTCTATATTTATGTTTCAGATTATATCAGGACTGCAGTGCATGTGGGAAAATTTCTGTCAAGCTTGACCTATATCCATGAAGACATGGAACTGATTTCCTTTTTTAAAGGTTTCATGTTAAAACTTTTTTCAAGAAATGTGTGCATCCACACAAACCATTGGATGTCCTATAGTATATGCCAGGCCTGTAATGCCTTATAGACCATACACAGAGACCACGACGAGTGCATTGTGCATAAACTCCAGTGATCAAAACAAACATACAAAACAAAATGGTGGTAAAAATAAAAATCGAGCTAAAGATTAAAATATTTTTGCAGATATTTTGCTGTAAAACCAATACAGTGCTCAACAGCTTAGGCAGCAAATACCCAGTACTGTCACTGCTGCAGCTTTAGCTGAGTTTATAGGAGAGAAAGAGCTATGGTATGTTGCACATTGATGTATTTTGAGACCACACTCTGAAAAAATAATAAAACATGGTTATAATAAATTAAATTAGTCTGCAAACAAAAACAAATGTTGACGCAAAAAAGATAGAGCAGAAATTGGAACTGATCCCTGAAGTCCTGAAACCTTCATGATGTTTTGGTCAACCTCCACAAAGGTTAAAACACCAAATATTAAATAATAAAACAAATGGGTAAAAAAAAGAACTTGTAGAGTGTTATGTTACTAATGAAGGATTTGTAGGAATATTCAGCTTAACCTGCAACTAATTATGTAACGTATCTGATTAGATAACATAACAGAAAAGAGCAATCTGATATTTTCCCCTTGATACATTCTTCACGAGAAGCAAAAACTTTTTTCCTGTTCTTGAGGCACAGAGAGGAAAATGACGTCATTTTGTCCTCATGGATGTGACTGAAGGCAGCTCTCAACCATACCGGGATGGCAGAACCTTTTTCTTGTTGGGCTCTAAGAAGTATTGTGTGATTGGCCAGACGTGGTTACTACAAAAAAGCATGAAGATCAGATCTGCATTTTTACTGATGGCTGAATGGAAAGCTTTAATAAAAACAGCTGATTGTAACACGTGGCATTTAAAGACACGGATATGGTCGCGTGCACAACCCGTAATATGTAACAAGCCTTCCATCGCCTTGCTTCTTCTGTGTGAGCTTTGCACTGTACCTTGGCCTTTGTGATTGACCTCTTTGGCAGTGATGACTTTGTTGATGACTGTCTGAAGGAAGTCGCTCTCCCCTGCCACCCTGGGTGAAAAACGTGAGATGTTCAGCTGCTTGTGGCGAATGGCATCATCCAGCGCTAGCCTGCAGTATGCACACAACAGGCAAACACCAGGCGACAAGATGGTGGAAACAAAGGAGTAAGAGGAGGAGGAGCAGGGCAGAAAGGGCGACGAAGTGGTGGTTGTGATGAGGGCAGTGGGATGAAAGAGAGACAGGGAGAAAGAAAGACACACCAAAGAGTGATGCGAATACCATGACACACACAAAGCCACTTGTTAGCAGTTAACAATGAGACAGGATGGGTAATGAAAGGAATGCAGAGAAATCATAATTTAGGAAATGAAGCCTGGAAACCATCATCAGTGCTCCTGAAATGGTGAGGAGCTTAACCCATGTTGGGTCTTAAAAGGCTGGAAAACTTGATTTCTCAAACACCAAATCCCAAGTATGCATCTAATGCCTCACACTTCACTAAAATCAGTCTATTTTACACATGGAAGATTTATGTTCATCAAGTAACATTCAGTTAAACAACTGATACAAACAGAGAAAAAAGTGAACCAATATAATCTGGGAATCGCTACGACTTTTTTTTATTCCAAAAATCAAAAGAGCAGAGGAAAAAACATCAGGAGGGTCATCAGTGAAGTATAACTGTGTCTTAGGCCGTTTTACATGCCTCCGCTCAATCAAAGCATATTCCCAAGAAAGACAAAAGACAATGCTTTTACACCTAAACAAAACATTGCAGAACAAATGGCCTAAGCTTTTCTAAAACGGTTTGTTCTTTTACACAGACACGATTCTGCTTCTGGCACCAGTACAGTTGTTGAGTCTCTGAGCCTTGGTACTTTTTGGCAAACTAGAATTGGATCAATCAGTGGGTTTTCCTAACTAGCCTATGCATTTTCATTGGCCTAAATTGATTTGAAGTTGTGAGGTTTACTAGAACTGACAAAATAAACAATATTCAGATAGCCGAGTGAATTTCATGAGCTGTGAGGATGTAAACATGAGGCAAAATCACAACAGAGCAACATTCATTTTCTTATTCTTAAAAAATCTCTTCTGTGAAAGCCAGTACTTAGTTACCTCTGTGGTTGTAGCTGCTGTGGTGGAAACATGTTTGTATAACACCACGTTCAGCTTTATATTTTTTTTCTTTCTTCATTTTCACTGGTTATTTTGACTGGCTGTATTTTTTCTCCAGTAAAACAGAATTTTGGTGTTATGTTGGGGATTAAAAACCACTATTTTATGGTGAACCAACTATCCTTATTCCGAACGAGCCATTTCAAAATTAGGTTTGGGGTCAGTTTGAAAGCTGTATGTTTGATTATAAGCTGACAAGACAGTAAATGCTTTACATTTCAGATGCTTTAAAAAGCTTTTACGCCTTGCGATAAATCATTTCAGCACAACAACAAATTATTTTTCCCATGTGCATTATTTCAATTTAACAGCAATCAAACGTAAACTATATTTAAATAATGTTTGGGGGGGGGGATCAGCCTTCACAGCAAGAGTTTGATCTATTTGTCTCATTTCTGAGAGCCATTTTCATTTGTTTGGATGCCTGCAGTCTATCCAAATAACATCATCGTGAAATATTCTCTATATGGCTTTTTCAGTTATTACTTCTGCTGGGCCTAAGAATACGGAAAGTAATGAGTTGTGGAACTGCCATTTGAAAACCTACCCATTTTCATTCTGTATCTAATAATCACATTTGGACGAGTTACCTCGTGTAGAACCTATTCTTCTCCTCACACTGGAAGACTTTAATTTTCATGATTTACGCTTAGATGAAACCTTCCAGTGTGGTGATCTGCAAGTTGAAGTGCCACAATCTGAAGCATTTTCAATTATGCAGAAAATTGCGTTAAGCAAAAGGTTACTCTGAGGCCGGCTGCCATTCCATAAAGCGGTGGCCGTTTAATAAGATTGCCTTCATTTAGTCATGAGGGAATATGGAAGGACTTATGTCTGAAACGTAGCTAATGTCAAAGATTCATATGTACGTATTGAAAATGATGGAGGTTAGCACAAAAGAATCAATGAATGAGATTTATTTTAGGCTGCAGCTGAATGCACTTACGGTTGAAATGGGATAAAGTGTTGCTTGTCCTCATCGTCCATTTTGCCCGTTATGATGTCAGTAACATCCATTACTGAGGAGAAAAAAGGAAACAGAGAGGGTGGCTTAAAATGTTCTCAAGGTCTGTAAAGAGTATCACAGCAGTGTAAGATAGAAATAACTGTGATAAAAAGTAAAGAAAAAAAAGGTTTCAGATGTCAGATCCTCTTTTGTGAGTCCTAGTTAAAGTAAGATTCATGCTATGATAAAAACTTTTTGTAAGGAGCACAAAAGTTAAAAAAATTAGAGGAAGTCTTTTGAAGTTAAAACAATAAATATAGAAAAATTATTTTACTTAACTGTATACAAAAGCAAAAAGCGTTGTATACCATTAATCAGGTGATAAACGAGAGCATTCAAAGCCAACACAACACAGTAATGATGCATTTAGCAGTCAGATGACGTGACAGTGGGGTAGTGGTTAGCACTGTGGCCTCGCAACAAGAAGGTTTGAGCAGAAAATAAAAGAGTTAATGAATGAATGATAATACATAGAATGTGTCGATATCATTCCACTTCATATTTTTTTCTCATACATTTGTTTCGTGACCCGTGACCCTGCATGATCCTCACTTATGAAGGCTGTAACAGAAAATCTCACCAGTCAGTGTTTCATGCCATGGTAATGATGTTTACAGACAAGCCTTCATTAAATCAGGATGTCATTTACTTCAAGTAACACTGGAGAAAAAAAGATGCTGAAATGAAGACGTAATTTTGTCTGTTGGATCTTTGTGGGCAAAACGCCATCCTAATTAGTTTACTATACACCTGGTAGTGTGCCAACAGGACATTATTCCAACACTAATTTTTTGCACTTGTTCAGCTGGATATCAGTTGGAGTTTCAGCCCATTTTTTTAATTTAATTTTTTCCAAACAAGAGTTTTGCTTTTTGTGCCAACAGGTGCTGTTGCTGGACTAATGCCAGAACCAGTGCAGAAATTTATATGCATCTGCAAAACCAGCTAGAAGCTATATGCCTTCCCCAGGCGAAGAACCATCTCTATTTAACTTACGAATTTCCAGACGGCTGCAGAGCAAAGACAATCTGTCTCTTTGGTCGGCAAACCAGCCTTTTGATCACCAGTCAAATTTATAAAACAGTGTTGTAAACAACAGCTGGTGTGTGTGTGTGTGTGTGTGTGTGTGTGTGTGTGTGTGTGTGTGTGTGAATACTCTTCACAATGCAGATCAGCATTTTTCAGGCCAGCTAGTATTTATGAACACCATAACAAGCAGGATTTATATTTAAGTAGGTATCAAGTAGCATCCATATGAATTTTAAACTACTGTTCTGCACGTTATGAGGTTTCGCTTTGTCCGCTGGAGATCTCCGTTCTACAGAAACCAGCTAGTGACATTAAAACAGTCTAACACCTTAAAAAAGTGCAAATGATATTTTTATATTCTGCAAAAAATGCACGGTGGATGTCACTTTTTGTGCTGCCTGAAAAAGAAACATTTTCTATTTATGAGAAAGTTAGATGAACAACACCTCTGACACCTCGTGTTTATCTTGAAATTATTTTTTCTATTCTTTTCTTCTTGAATGAAGCGAACCATACCCTGTATTTAAACTAGATTTTATTATAGCATATTTTAGTCGCCATGAAGGTTTAGTTCCTGCTGACAAACACTCCATTTATTGCATCTAATGCAAGTTCTAATGCAAGTTCTTGTCACTTGCCTTGCCAAGTGTTTAATAATTTCCCCAACAGTTTAAGCCTACAACAATATATTGCAAAGCAGTTCTTTTCAACAAGTTTTCGCTGACTGTTTCAAATTTACCTGCCACTCCAAAAGGTCTTCTCAGACCTGAGGTCAGCTTCTTGGTGTTGTTGTCCCGGAGCTCCATGCGCCCCACTCTGACAATCTGACAGACAAAGCTGATCTTCTCTCTCTTCAAATCTTCACTGCCCAGGTCCTGAAGAAAAAAAAGGAGAGAAACTGTAAAACCCAGATGATAATATTGCCTGAAAAAAGCCACAACATGACAATTTAGCCATCACAGGGCAAATCCTGGGCAACAGCAGCCAGAATCGTTGTTAAAAACCTATTTACATGTAAATTTCACAACAGCTTTCCTCTAGGCTACAGCATTACGGATGCGCTCAATGCCAACAGATCATTTAATAAAACTTTTTGAAGTTTCGATTTGAAACATTTTACTACGACATGCCATAATTGCATGATCTGCGACTGATTCCGCAGATCCATTTTCTGTGAGCGACACCTACCAAAACCAGCAAAGTGCACCCTGTAGGTGCAAGCTGACTCTGCCATTCTTGGACTTCCATTAGATAGAGGGAATTGCCTTGGCAAATACATACAGCAAGCAATGTTCTTTCTGTAAGACCTTAATAACCACAGGCTCTCCACCAACAGGCTCCCACATGTCTCATAACATGGCTGAATAAACAGTGAGCTACAGATGAACACACACAAACACACAATCATGCACTTTCACACAAACAAACAGGCTCACCGTGAAAACAGCCCGCAGGTTATTAAGCTGGTCTATGTCTTTCACTAGACCTGAGCTTGACCACTTCACCAGGTAGTTCTCACTGTGAAGGTGAAAGGGGGAAAAAAATCTGTCAGAGGTTTCTCATGATCCAACTGGGTAAAGGTAGTTTTTTCATGTTCTTTCTGAGTCACTGATGGAAATGCCTAAATTTTAAATCAGTTCTGATAAACAATTATAATTTTTACAAGATATTTTCACCAACCACTGTGATTCTAGATCATTCCTTGTCCAGAATGTCAGGTTAAAGATCTGTAAAGGTCTGCTCTACAGCAGGGGTGGGTGATATGGTCTAACGCTAATATTGTGATTTCTTTAGGCCATGCTGCAATGCACAATATTTATCCAGGTAGCACTTTCTATGCAAAGAGTGTGCAACCAGGCACACCATACTCTGTGTCTTTGTGAAATTTCTGAACCAAGGCCTTTCCATAACAATAGCTGGGGCCATGTGTTTATCTTTTATCAATTTCCATAATAAACTTCTTTTTCAAATAGCATCCATTTGAATTTAGTGGCTGGTTTGTTTGACGTTTTCAGCGGGGTTGGATGGAGATGAGGCCATGGAAGGTCTGAGGCACTCTTTGTGTTGCAGAGCATGGCATTTCAGGTGGAGAAACAAAGTTATGGCACTTTTGCCTTTGGTGGCAATGATTTTTGCATGAAACCACATTCTCTTTCATGTTGTGAAACATGAACCTTTTCCAGGTGGTAGATCTAGTTTTTACTTTCTGAACCAAATCATATGTCTCACATTTAATTTCTATTAATGAAAGCTCCTAAACTTGCTTTATTTTTTTCTCCATGTTTCTTTTCCCGTCTCTTTAGATATACCAAAATACATTAACCTAAGTAAGAGCACAATCTGCTTTGAGGGAAGCATTAGAAAAGTCACAGAAGGCAACCTAAATACTCAAAAAAGAAGAAAAAAGATTAAAAGCCAACAGGCTATACTTGTTCTACTCGCATTGTTTGCGAGGTGTGTCTGTGTGTGTGAGAGAAAAATGATTAAATATGATCCCCGTGAGTTTACCTGATGAACTTGGATTCCACTGGATCATAGAGTGACATGAGCACCTCTGCATCCTCGCCAATCTTACACACTACATTCTTCAGAGTCACAAACAGGGCAAAGGCCGGCGTGGAAGCAAACTTTGCTTGTCTTGTCAGATCAATGTTTTGCTTCTGAGACTGTAAAAGAAACATTAGTATTACTGCATTATTGGGTATTATTTCACTCCTTTCTGCCATGTCCTGCGAGGATTTGCATACCAGAACTTGGAAACTTATGCTATATTTATGCAAATGTAGTCATTCAGAAATACCCATAAATACATCAGCACTAAATCTAATGTATTCCACACTGGATAAAAAGATTTCACAGCCCTTTGATCTCCAGCGCTGCATCTTAGGTAAAAGAAGCTATTACACAATTCTCTGGATGTCCTTCAGAGATGTGTTGGGGGCCACATCATTAATATTTATCATATTGACCTGGATACTTTCTTATTGCCCATGCATATTCAATTAAGACCTCTGATTGAAAAGGTCACATGAGAAGAGACCACATGACTGCAAGGCACTTAACGTCTGGCACTTCCAACATGCTGCCAAGTGACATTAAGGTGCAGGATGCCACTGAAAACACATCTGGAATCTGGTTGAGTTTATAACTCTGAAGTAGCAACCAAGCAAATCTATGTTCCAGTAGTGGATAACATGTTCTGAAGTTTATGCAAATACTTTTAAAACACTATTATTGCTTTTGAATTAGTGTTGTGCATAAACTAGATCCAAGTTTCTTTATCTGTGTAAATGGAAATGTGACACTTTTAAAATGGGACTACAACCTTGCAAGATGCCTTGCTTTTAGCACCGAGATCATTTGCATAAAAACACAGTGACAACACCATTAAGTTTTAAGTATATCTAACATTGTCTGTGTTCAGTACATTGAATTTAAGCATGCCATGTAGAATTTTGGCTTGGTTCTTACTGATGTTTTCAATCGGGTTGATGCACACTAACATTAAAGATCCTGCTTCCAGTTACTTACTGCAGGCCTAAAAGCAAGCAAGGTCAAAGATAATAGCAAATCTTTGTTTTTAATAAAGACTCATAAAACCAGACTGTTTTAACTCAACAAAATGTGGTTACAGTTTGCAGAAATGTAAGCAGACGGGTGTGTCAGGGTCAGATATTCTGCCCAGTGTAACAGGCTTGTTTAGTTTGTTTAACTGGCCAAACTGAGACTATGATACAAAATGACTACTCACTCATCCTAACATTTAATGAGAAAACTGGAAGGCAACAATTACTGTAATCAGGATTATATTGCACAGACTGGCTTGTATTCGAGATGTGGCAGTAAAACAAATACAGAAAAAGACCTGAGAAGCTAAACCAGGTTGCCATTAAAACAAATAACATTCATTCTGGAGTGGTCTGGTGGTTGGTGCAGACCAAAGACTGAATTTTGAGTGGGAAAATGTTATGGGCTGGGGTTGCCTCGGGGACTACAGAGCTTGAAGTTAGTCATTCAAGTCAACGTATAAAACGTGGAAGAAGACAGTGAAGCCACCTGTCAGAAAGCGGTAACAAACTGATGAGAGATCACATTTGCTCATAGGGGTGATACTTGCTACATGGATTATTTCTGCTTTTGCATATTTTGCACTTGATCAACAGAAAAAATGATATTTTCTGAGATTTCTTGGTGATTAAATTATTGAAAAGGCTTCTTTTCCCCAAGTTATTGTCTTAAAGCAAGTTTGTAGTGTGAGTTAAAAGGATAAAATATTAACTTTTTACAACTATGTGAATATTTAATAAACTGTCCAGCAGAGCTTTTCAGTTCAGTTTTTACCTTCTCTTCTTGAATCCGGTCCTCAATCTGTTTGGAGGCAGCTTCGTGTGCCCTGAATAGGCTGATGGTGCTGGTGAGTTCTGGGTCCAAGATGTTTCCATCCTTGTCCCTCACCACCAGATCAAGATCCAAATACCTTGCAATAAAAAGGGGGAGACCATGAACAAGTGCCAAGACTCATCAGACCAAGAAGGTAAATACCATAAGCATACAATTGCATTTTTCAAAAAACATATCAGCTGTGCCCTGCAACCCTAGTTCCTTGATCTTCTCCTCATATAATATTCCCTTAGCGCCACTGCCCTCTTTCAAAGCCTTTATTCTGTTCAACTCTTTTTGCTCGGGAGGAATTCAGCAGAGACAGCAGCATGCTGCCGACATGAACTGAAAGCCCATCAACTCATCACTTTCTGTATCTGTGGAGGCAAAAGCCATTTTTCTATCTGGACAAAGGTTTAAAGTTTCATCACAGGGGCCAAACGGAGCTTCCCGATTTTCATCTTGAACCCATTTTCTAGGACCACTTAGAAACCGTGAGAAGTGTCATTACATGATGGAATGTGGTGCAGTTGGCTGAAGTTAAATCACTCCAGTTTGTTCTCAAGAAAAGCGATGACCTGTCATTTTCTACAGATTGACACTGTTGACCCATTCCAGTCCTTTTTTCAGGTAAGTAAAAGAAAAAATAATCTACAGGGAGGAAAGAAAACATGTTTAAAAATACTTCTTTGCCTGGATGCTCACTTGTTGCCGTAGTCTATCTTGGAGGTGACCTTCTGTTTGAGTTCTGTGAGTTCATCTTGCGGGAGGGTGCCCGAGAGGATCTGCGACCGCCATTCAATGAGGTCATAGATCATATCCCGGACAGAGTTGAACATCTCGCGCTTGTCTCCCTGTCAGACAGAACATTACACAGCTGAGACATCAGGAGAAATACAAAATACCAAGTGCTACTTTTGGTTGAATCAAAGGAAACCTGTGGTGTGTCAAAGCTTTATCTGGAAGTAAGTTCTTCTTGTGTTTATCACATGTAGGTGCAGATGGATCTACATGAATAAGTTGAAACAATCATAGATCACATACATAGATGATAGACAGAAATTTTAAAAATGCACAAGCAAGGTAAAAAAAAAGTTTTGTTAGTACTGGGTTGGAAGCACTTTAGGAAGAGAAAGGTTAATTAAAGAGAAAGGTTAATTAATGATGATGGTTATTAGACCCCCAAGGATGCAAACATGCATTTTCATTTACATGTAAGGTAGTAATGCTCGTGTAATTACTGCACCTTCATTCAAATTCCAAAACCAGTCATGATTTATAGGAGCTTCCCATAATGAGATTGTGACTGACTCTCATACAATTTAAGCAATTTTACGTGAATGTAAATTAACAACCTAATAAATTAAACCATCTCTGTCCTGAGGTCTACTCTTTTGACTCTTCTTGGAGTTTGTTCAAAAAGCTTCTCAACATGATAGACTCAGTCTCAGTCAGAGGCTTCTTCATCTCCACTTAAAAAACTAAAAATAAAAAACTTATAAATCCTCACATTCTAATCCGGCCTCAGGCTCAACCTCTGTATGTCTTTCTCTTTCTGACTCTCTGCTCTTTTATTGCAAGAGTATTATAAAAGCCACTATAGCTGAAAAAGAGGGGGGATTGCTAAACTGTAACATTAATGTGAGCGTGTCATTCTACTGGGAAAGAACAGGCTGGCTTACCACATATAAGTCTCTCCATATTGAAGCCCACTCCCGCAGCGTTGTGGTGACCTCCTGAACCAGGGGCAGCTCAGTGGGGATCACTGTCTCCTTTTGCCTATAAAAACAGTGAATAAATACCACAACAATAACTCTGTGGGTTTTCTGTCCTTTCTTTGTAATCACACTATTACACTGTTCCCAGAAGTACAGAAGGTGAAGAAGTCACATTCATTCCTCAGTACCAAGTAAAACCCTTTGCATACTTAACCATGTTGAACCTTAACTTTGTTGAAAACATCACTGAATTGCAATTATTGCCAGTGCATTGTCTAAAACCCATTTACTATTGTTAAATCATCTGCTACCAAAGATTAACATTCAATACACACATGTAAAAGAGAGAAAAAGCAGATAAACTCCTCAGTTAGTTAAAAGTTCATCCATGGTTACGTTTTAATCAAACCTCCAGCAAGGGGATATAATCATTTCCTGAAAAATTATCAAAAGAATTGAAGCACTTAAAAGTTTAGACTTTATCTCTTTTGGTGCAAATTAAATGTGACAGAATGATCACAACATAACAGGCACAAATCGTGCCACAACCAACACATCACATTATATCAAATCCAGACCTTTCGCCTGAAATAACTTCAGAGAGCAAGCACACATCTTGCATCTTAAAACGTTACACTGGAACAGAGTTCTCATGTGGCTTTCTTCTCTATTGTTTGTCTCCAGCAGTAATACAGTAATCAGTGGTCTAATAGATAGTACTTAAACAAAAACATATTTCTGCAACAGTTTTATTGAATATATATAACTCAGAAATGTTTTAATACTGACCCGCTGCCTTCAACTGTGGCATCCTTAAGATGTATATAAGAAGCAGGAAATATGCCCTGAAGGATAAAAAAAAAGAAATCACGTAAAAAAAAATGTAGGTAAAGAATTGGTAAAGGAAAAATAAAAAAAAACAAATGTGTCAGGAATAAGTTTATCTTTATTAACCACTCACCTTTTTAGATTTTCTCCTCAGCCTATGCCCTCTGTACCAGTCTAAAGAACAGAAATAAATGTATTATTATTTTTATAATTGTTTCTGTCTCTCTGTCTGTTAGCAACATAACTGATAAAATTTTATGAAAACTGATTGGATTCTGGGGGTGATCTGGGTCACTACCTGAGTTTTTTTTTTTTTCAAGGATTGTTCACTGTTTAGAGAGGGATCATTTCACCATTAGAGCTACAAACTCAAATAATGTCCACAAAAATGCAATAACTACTGGTAGTTGAATGTCTGTGCTCTTTAAATACTTATAACTATTGTTTTCATTGTGACAGGCTTCTTTATCTATAGAATAAAATTAAAAAAGGGTGGGGGGGGGGGCTAAAACTAAAGCAAATTTATTGGCAAATCTTCGAAAAACATTCAGAAAGAGTTGTAATCTGGGGTGTAATTGAATGAAATTACAGGACCAGACCACCATTATTTTTACTGCTATCAGTTTAACATGTTATCTTTAAATAGAAAGAAAGAAAACCAAACAAACAAAACTATTCATGACAACAGGAAAGTAGTATTTATCTCGCCTGCCAGTTCTCATCATGCATGGCATCAATAAGCCAGATCTCACCTTCATGTGTCTCAAGTATGTGGACTGTGTCTCCGATCTGCAGTGACAGTTCCTCTTCTCCCCGGGCATCATAGTTATAGATCGCTTAAGAACAATGAGAGAGGAAAATGAGAGAAGGGAACTTTAGAGGGAAAGTGAGACAAAAAGCAATAAAATGGCCTGGCTCCCTTGTGGAGTTAATTGTGTGCATTTGGAATGTGTATTGGACACATCACGTATACAGAATGTCCACCCACGCAGTCTGACACTTTGATGGTTGGGTCTGGCACCAGCAATGCTGTGATATCAACACATCTCTACCACTTACTGACGAGAAATCAATAATGACAGATAACGCAAATCAACATTGACAGTGATGAACATATTTGCTTAAAACAGGATGAGAGACAAGTGAGGACAATTCAGGGCTCCTGATTTTTCTTGGATACTTCCATATAAAACAAAGAAAAAGTGTTACATTTTTTAGTCAACACTGCAACAAGAACCTTAATTTATATCTAAATAGATTAATATAAAATAAAAAAACAGCCTTTTTGAATCATGACATTCCCATTGTGTCCATCCACTATACAGTTGTATTGGCACAAACCCTTAAAATCCCGTGATTTAACATTATGGTTTGAGTGCTTTTGTCATATCAAAAGGTTGCCTAAAGGTCTTTGGTGACATTTTAAATGACATCATGGTAGAACAAATACCAAAGCTTTCACACACATGACACAACTTTGAACACATGGCCAAAGCATTTTTTCCAACAAGGCTGTTTCCACTAAATGGGGACATAAGAAAAAGAAAGACTACTACCTGGGAAAATATTTTACTTTGTTTTTTCACATATAAATGTATTATTGTATGTTCATTTATAAAACTAATCAATTTCTCCTTGTGAGGCTTTACTATGCTCTCATTTAATCTAGTTTCAAAACAGCAATAATCCTGTTCATGCCAAAAGTCTCTAAAACTATCATACAAGCAACACTAATTATGGAACTACCAAAGGATACTTTGAAAAAGTGACAAACTTAGTCACTAACTAATAAATAATTATGACCATTAGTTCAGCTAGAAGCACATAAAAACACGATCACGTGCACACTCTTACTCTACGTCTGGCTGCTGCAGACATGACTCATCCAGCTCCGGCCACATTTCATCCGATCGGTTATAAGTTAGGAATAACAGAATGTGGCATTTGATCCAACAACAACATAGCTTGGATTGAGGTAGAGCTGAATTAAATTTCTTTCTCACAAGTCACAGCCTGAAGCTACCTGGCGTGTTGACGATTATATTCTAACTTTGATGTAATACTGATTGACAAAAAACAACTTCATTCATCATGCCCACAATAGAACTGAAGGCAAAAAGTTGTGCTGCTGCCTGGGCAACAGTAGAACAGATTTCTGATCCATCCCCCTAAAGTGTTGTTGCAAACAATAAACAACAGGGATGCCAGAGAAATTTTACTAATCAGGAAACATTTAGGTTGTAATGGACACAAGAACAGACAAGGCCTGGACAAGATTTACAACAAATGTAAATAGAATAGTAATAAAAACTTGTGAGAGCAGCTCTATTCCAAACCCGGGTTAAAAGAAAGTTGTTGCTCCTAACTTTTATTAAGACAATATTCCTCATGGTCACCTGGAACATTTAAAGACATGAAAAAAATATGACTTGGACTTCTTTATGGTTCGACTTGAATAAAAGAAAGTGGAGATGAATTTGTTTGGTTAATTAATTTAGTGAATATTGAATGGAGTATAAAATAAAAGTATAAATGCAGGCACAGAGTGGCAAAAACAGGTTAATCGGTAAAAAAAATGCATTGAAAATCCTGATAATCGTTTACTAATCAAATCGTAGCACCCTGAATTACAAGCAAATTGTGAGATACCAACTATCACACACCCCTTACTTTTTATGTACTATTCATGTACCATGTGAAAAGAACATAAATTTTACTGAAAAAATAATCAACAAAAAATGTGTACTACATAGAAAAGTCTTTATTTTACACTTGGTAAATGTGTGTTTTTCTTATAGATAAACAATGAAGGTCATTCTCTCTAAAGGCATCGATTATCCAGCAAACACACACAACATTCAGTGTCTGAGGTTCATCAACGTGTCATGGTTGTATCACAAAGACAAAAAAAAATCCTTATGGTGGTGACACCTCTTCTCTCATTAGGTAAAAGATGAACATGTCACTGTCCAACAACCAGGCTAGACTTACACACACACACACACACACAAACAGAACCTATACACAATACTAGCACTGGCATAGACTCTGGAGAAAGGGGTCTTGTGTGTCCTGCTGCGATAATACATGCAGAGTCACTTCAGAGGTTTCAAAAGGTGAGTGACTACTTAATTAAAAAAAGACCATTGCTGCAGGCACTGCAGCCTTTTCAGCATGCCGATCGTAACACAACTAAATCAAACATATTCTCCCACAACCATCTGCCACCTGAAGAACTGTATTCCTAGAAAACATCAGATGGGACTCATAATGTTTTATTTTTATTTATTTATGTAAGTTTGCTTAAAAAAGATCCTGGGTCCCTTTAGTTGGAAAAGCTGTTCCTTTTCTGTTGTGAAGTTATTTTATGTGCTCTGCTTTAACACAGAACAATAAAGCATGTTTGCAATGTAACAGATCATTTACGTACATTAGGTCAGGGTCAATATGTTTTTACATAGCACTAAAACTATTATGTGAAATAAATAGTCTAGGAATAATTACATTTATAATTAAGCACATGTCACATCACAGTTAGAGATTCTCATTAAAGATTTGACAATATAGTAAGCATTTAACATAAAGAAACCACTCTGGTAAATCACTTGCAAAACTTAAATAATAAAGTCATTAAAAAGATTATCTAAGCAGAATGGCATGTACAAACCACTATTAAAACAAAAATAATTTGAAAAAAATCTGAACTTTTTTCTTAAATAGCCCATCTGAATAAATCAAATACCTATTAAATGGCTTGCATTAAGCATTCAGCATATTCTGAAGAATACAAGATTGTTTGAAGATTTTTAATATACTATTGACAAATTATGCATTGTTATTTGTTTGACAAATAACCATCTGCAAAAATTACATAAGCTAACCATCCCTTATTCTGTACAAAAAAAGCATTAGTCTTCTTTGTAGCAAAGTAGATTCTCACCAGTAAACATTAAATAAAAAACCAGTGGCTTATGTTAGATACCATGACTAGAGCGGTGAATCTCCATCTACCGATAAGAGCACACCACCTGATCATTTAATTGAAATCAGGAAATGCTATGTGTCAACTATTTTATTCAGCTCTGTGTTGTTTTGTTGTCCATTGTGCATTTAGTGATCCCCTAGAACAATCCCAATAGCCTGGCGAATCCACTAGAACACAGGCAGTGGGGCTGACACAAGAACAAAGACTCCAGGAAATGTTTTCAGTCTGCCACACTGAAATATAAAAAGGACCTACGGGGACAGAGAGCAACAGAGCAATCAAAAAGAGAGGCGAGAAATCTGTGTTGAGGCATCACCATCAGAGTATTGGTACCGCCAATTAAACGATCATTAGAATAGCCTGAAAAGATCTCTTCAGCTATGAGCTGCATCTGTAGGTTTAGAACCGAATCATCACGGGTCCAGCTGATGCAGCAGGTTACCTAAATAACAGAAAATTAGAGGTAATAACCAGCTCTAACAGAAGCGTAAATATGATATTTTATCGTAGTATAACAATCTCCACCTGTCATTCCTGCCAATGAGGTAGTAATATCAAAACAAATAGGAGCTCAGACAACTGGGAATATCCTCACTGGGAAAGGCTTTCATAAATGAATACAAACAACGCTCTGGGAAGTTGTCGACTAAATGACGACCATCAAATACAGCCCTGTCATCTGAGGAAATGATTGTGCAATTTAACACAGGAACCAAAGTGATTTTGGTCATAAGGGAACTAAATGACAGCTCTGATTACTCATAAACCTATATTTGCATATCCTAGAAAATTGATGTCAATTAGAGAGCAGTGAGGGGGAGAAAATCCATCAGAGAAAGACGACGAAGAACATGAGAAAGTGGACCATATTCTCCCTCGAGTGTGACATGCAAATGATTTTGTGGAAACAGGATAAACAGTAGCATCATTTGGCGAGGGCTCATTACCATACATAACCTCTTACATAAGGGCATGCTAACTCAGAGAACATTATCATCATCGGAAACGAGTGAGGAATCAGATTACAGACCTATCAACTTAGCTAGCGCGTGTCTACGCCCTCTCTACAATTATAAGCAGCGTCTTTGAAACACTGGGCTGATTGTAATTCCATACTTTGTGCTTACTAATGACCTGCACTAATCCATGCAGAATATAACATATCATTATACTCCGGTGATAATACAGTGTGCTGATGGAGGGGTGGAAAGGAGAAGCCCACAAAAAGGGTCACTGGAAAGAATCTGAGCTTTCTGATTTTTATAGAAAGTTCCCCTGGGCAATAAGCCTACGGATAACCAGGGAATCCCAGACAACTGGGTACTACAGCACGAACAGGCAAACATAGATAAATGTGTCATCTCTTTTTCTCTTCCAGAAAAAGCTGGGCTTTTACAATATATGTCAATGTGCCAGCTCAGAAAAGCAAGAACTGCAGAAACTTTGACATGTAACCATAGTTTTAGCATACATTGCCATAATCTTGTGCCAATGGGGATTAGTAGACTTCATTATTTTCAAAGTTCCTTTATGTGCCTTTCTGAGCATCAGAAAACGCAGATGATGCAAATAATATGAAATCCATGCAAACTACTTTTAGCAAGGAGTTTTCAGAGAACACAATAGCTGTGTTTCCAACTAACTGTCTCCAAGTTTGATGTGGATTCTTGATATTCTGCTTCAAAGACAGGTTTAACTCAAACTGGATTTACGGAGCTGTTATCCTCCTAAAGTCATGTCAAAGATCCAAGTGTGTTTGAGCTGATTTAAGGTTGTAGCCAAATGGCAGATATAGAAAAAGTCTCTTAGATGTGTGCAACATCAAACAAGGTGGAAGGTGCAAAGTTGCAACTAAAGCCCGGCTGACAGTGTGCTGTTTTCAGCTATGGCTGAAAAAAAATGATTAACAGATATGCATACTGGCCATTTCTCAGGCCAGCTCAAAGTTTCCTTCTAAGAAATATATTTAACCTCCTGGAAAATCAATAATCAGTATTCTTTCTTTTAATTTAATGTTTAAGTGTTCAAGTTTGACCATAAATAACCTTTAATTTTTTGTCCAAAATTGCACCTAACCACAGCACAGTCTCTGTCATTCCGGTTCAACAGATAGAGGTATGTTTTCAATATCCAACAAAAAAGCAATTAAAGAATATACCCCACTGCACCAGATGATACATTTCCCTTTTCTCCTTTAGAACTTATCTTTAAATGAGAACAAGTCAGAAAAGTTTTACCAACCTCTGGACTTAATATTAAGTGCTGTATTATTACTTTTAGAAATGAAAACTGACTAATTAGATCATTAAAACAGAGGAATGAAACAACATACTACTGCATAGTCATCAACAGATGTTCAAGTGATAATTTACCAACAGCTGCTTGCTAACAAGCGTTCGTGTCTGTGACCACACAAATTAGCAGGAACTGAGAGGAAAGGGAAAAAAAAGGGATTTTTAGTGTTATTCGAGAGGGGAGGGGGTGTACTAACAAAGAAAAATATTGGATTTTTTATTGTTATTTGCATGTATTTAAAGAAGTTAAACATTACTTATAAAACTCAAAACAAAGACACAAAACCAGTTGAACTGTGGTTTTGTTTGGATGTCCTCTCCGGCTCATACCAGCCCTTCAGAGAGATATAAGGTTAAACTAAAAATATCTGAAAATTTTAATCTATAAAGTAAGTACCAAACCACACCACAGAAAAGAGTACTGTGCAGCATGTGGAGAAATATAGTTATGACTCATCTAAAAAACAAAAAGTAAACACTTTAATTGAGGCATGTAAGAATCACGTTACTACAAAAAAAAGAATAAAACCTCTAAACATGTAATTCTTTTGATACAAACCAAAAAGTGTCAGTGATGCAATTAATACCTGGAGAGTGACTTTTAAAACAAGAAAACTCCAACTCATCGTGGTAATTCTATAAAGTTTCAGTTCTCAATTCTAACGAATGTAAAAGTCCTAAAAGTGAAACTCATGTTATGTCCCCCATTGAGAATAACTAAGAAGAAATCAGCCAGTCTCAGAGTGCAATCAAGTGGATGATAATTAGGAAAAATAGTGGACTTAAAAAAGAATATTCCATTAAACCGAGTAAGGGAATATGAGAATTATACTGTGCTTAACTGAAAGATGGAGACTTTAACAAGCACAGAGTTGACTGAGGACAAACTTTTCCATGCAGCTAGATGGAATAGAAGACAACCGTCTCAGAAGCAAAACAGAGGAACTGGGAGAGAAAACATGAACATTGTACTCTTTACAGATGTACATCTGACTGTAAATGGCTATAAAGAACTGCCTGCCGTCCGAAGCAACATAATATTTCTGGCATCAGCCGGGTATGGTGCTGTTGTAGGAATTTACCATGTCGGTGATAGAAATGTCAGGCATTCTTTACCTGAAAAAGATAACTGAAGAAACAATGCTTTGGCGGTACAGCTGAACGAGGTATCTGATGTTATTGTGTTCTTGTGGCTTCCATAACAAAAAAGGTTCTCACTTCTCGTGAAGTATGACACAGGCTTTCCTGTTTCACTTCTCTTGTTTAAGCTAGCTCTGAACCTGTAGATTTACTTCACCTTCCCTGTTTGGCCCCTTTTATGTCAGGTTTTTGCATCATCTGCATTAAATCAAGCTGAATTCTATAGAATATCGAAACAGACAAAAATGAGGTGGAAAAGCAGAAAAAGACCAGAAACCCAAAACATTCACGTATAGTTGTGAGCGATCCATATATAGTGTGAGCAATCCAGCCCAATTTCGGTATCGGGTTCTGATTTTCATGTGACTGATGGATCACACATCAGTTTGAATTGTCCACCTAAACGTTTCCACAGAGGGACTTTCTGTGGACCTATGTTGACAAATTAAAAGGTATTATAAAGGTTTAGGCCAAAAAAATGTTCATGAATATTAGAACTTGCATATAATAATATTGACATATGATTTAGATTGTTACTCCAAGTTTCCAGTTTAGATACAGCGTTACTAAACACTTGCACTAACTAATCTATGGGGAATGAGCTGCCTTTGGTCATGTAGAATGTCACTAATTTGTATATATTTTAGTCTGGAAACATGAAAAAAGCAAGACAGCAACTTGAAATGTGATTTAATGTGAAACAAGATTTTCAGAGTAAAATGCCATTAAACTGGGAGGGAAGACCAAATAGTTTCAGAGACTCACTGAAGCAATAAACTTCCCAACAGGTCCTTAAACCTCTATCTGTTAAGAATAATTCTGCAAAAGTCCACAGCTAAAATCCTGTAATCCTGCTTGACATCGCGACTCAGATTGGGATGATGAATATGTGGGAATCTTGAGCTCGGATTCACTAATGCTCTAAAAACTGTGGAAGCACCGTTAGCAACTGGCACGGTCTTATTTGTAGGATCTTCAAACTGATTTGTCTGCAGTCTTCCTCAGAAGTGTCACGTCCTGTGAGGTGGAGTTGTAGGCTGCTTACCGTATGTAGTTTTTTCAGATAGCAGGGAGCGCTTATGCCCCTTAATGTCTGAGGCCTTTCTCAGGACTGTGTCCTGAAGAGAAGGTGTATGCTCCTTTGTCCCTGTTCATGGTCTATGTTGACCGTTTTTTGATCTCAGTTCGATGAAGACGTTCCTGTAAGACCAGCTTATATGATCAGAAGCAGAAACAAACCCCTGATCCATTTCTGCTGATCTTAAAATATTAAAGAGGCAGTTCCATCCATTCATTTTCTTAACCGTTTATCAAATTCAGATAGCTGGAGCCTATCCCAGCAGCATTTCAGACAATAGGCAGGGTACACCCTGGACAGGTCCTTTTCCGTTCAGTCAGCAAGATGGCGTCGGTTTAGTGCGCGAAGTATCCATCGTTTCACACTGGATTTTTGGCCAATTTTAGGGCAGCATCCGGATACTTTCAGTGCACTGACTTTTTTATTTAAATGCCAGTGTGAATGCACGTTTTAGTGCACTGATTGAGACACAGCCACAGACAACCACTCAAACTCATTAATATGGAGAATTTCTAATAACCAATTAACCTAAGAAAAGCAGAAGGAAGCTGGGTACCCGGAGAGAACCCACGCTAACACGGGGAGGGCATGCAAACTCCACACACACCACCAGCCGGGGCTAAAACCAGCAACCTTCTTGCTGTGAGGCCACAGTGCAAACAAACTGCACCACCATGCAGCACAGTGTAGAGAAAAACGGTTGATACTGTTAAATTAAAACAAGCCTTGTTTTGATAGGCAACTTTAGACATTGTCTTTGGTTCAATATAAAAGTTTTTTTAAAATAGAAATTATTTTGGAAAATGTTTCCATTTAATTAATTTAGTTTATCAGTTGCCCTATAATTAAGAGTTGATGGATTGTTGACTGTTTTGTGGTTTCAGATATCTGAATCAGCTGGATCAGATCTGTGCATCTCAACTTCCAACAATCTTTTTTAAAACTACTTTAGTATTTTTATTCAAAGTAAAAAGGAAGAAAAGAACCAATAGTTAGTCTTGTTTGAGCAGTTGTTTCTAAAGTTGTACGTCAAAGTCAAACTCCTCATTTTAAATTGAGTGTGAAAATAGTCCATTAGCATGAGATAATAGTATGACTAAGCCTTCAGTTTCTGAAAACACTTGTCAGCCAAAATAGAACATTAGCTGACAAGCAAAAAGATGGATGCCAACACATAACTCAAACTCTTAACAGCAATATTGTAGATTTATGAAACTCTTATGGTCATCTGAGGATAAACTAAATAAACCAAAATGTCATTTAAAACAGCAATGTGGTACACTAGAATTTGGCTAAATATTTGATCACACAAATACTGTCAGACATGGAGCTTTGTTACAGACATACAAAAGCTGGAAACATGATATCTGGTTTCACGTCTCTCCTTAAGAGTGTAATCAGAGCATTAAGCATTTAGATTAAACTTAGGACTGTGAAATACCAGAAAAATCCTTCCATTTCCAATAATACCCATTATCTACTCAACTTTATGTCTTTAATCTAAAAATGGAGAAAATGTAGATGGAATGAAATGAAAATGATTACAAGTGCAGTCAAGTGACAAAACAGGAAAGCAAGGGTGTTTCTCTCACTGGTATAACCAGAATTTTAACCCAGCTAAGAAAGCAACCAGGATGTGTCATATGACTGCATCACAATAGATGGGGCCGTTCCAGTAGGCAGGAGGAAATGCTGATGCCTTTTCTGACTACCAGGAAGATTAACAATATGTCGTAAAAGAAAAGAAAAAAAAAGGGGGGGAGGGGGGGAGTGTGGATGGATTAATATACAGCAGGGGAGTTTGCCACTGTAAAGGCAAAGGTAAAAAAAAAACCTAAGGTGAAAAGAAGAAAAATTACTAGGAGCTAGATTTAGATGCAAACAGCCGTAATACCTTTGGCACAACTGGCAGCCATTCACCCACCTCCTGCATTAGAGGCCTTGGGGGGGCAATCTAAAACAGGCTGATAATGCCGCTCTTACTGCCCCTGTAGAAGAGACTTATTCCTTTAATTGAAAATCATCTCTGAAATCCAACAGGGAAGCAGAACAGATCCCCCGCTCATTACAGTGCACCGAGCAAAGCCGTTCACACAGAATATCTCAAACAGTGGTCTGGTGTTCTTAGTGTGGTGATACATGAGTATTTGCACTGGCTCTGCAAAGCAAACCTCAATGCACTCTGCACACACGTCTCTCCAGCTTTCCAATGAACAAAACCTTTTGAAACACTTTTCTCTTTTCTTTGTTCACTGAACAGAAAAGAATATTTGAAATAATCTTTTAGGGAACACATAAACTGCATCCTTACATGACATCAGTGACAGTCATACTGTATTTATTGCATCTCTGCATGAGCCACACTCAACACAAATGAACCATTAGCATACAAAGACTTGGACAATTAGTTTCTGCACTGTGTTTAAGCTAAAAGGTAAGCAGATGATGACATAATGTCCTTAAAATATTTACAAAAGCTATTCAACTGACTCAGCAAGTTTACTTTGAGATCTCTTTGATGGCACTCTCCAACTAATGTGACTTCACAGACATGACACAATCAGCTGATATACGCTGAGTATCAAGGCCAAGCAGGAAGGAGGAAAAAAAAGACAAAGGTAACAGGAAATGGTGGGGACCTGTTCTTGAAGCTATTCATAATCATAAGGGTGAAGCTGCATTTTATCACAGCAGAAGTCTCAAGCCAGAGCAGCACTGCATCAAAATGCGGAAAAATCCTCCAGAAACATATCAGAGATTAGTTACGTAAGAAACAGTCACTGGTAGCAAACTAAAACACCAACATTGAAATGACAATCAAAAACAATCTTAGAAAGAAGGCTGGTGTTGCTGCACAGGAGGAATATTAAAAAGATAACTGAGCAAATGCAGAAACTTTATCGCTCCCTTAAGAGTTCCTGAAGTTGTTAAATTTCCAATACTAGTGTGTGTCCTGCTGCATTCATAAACACCCCAAAAGCTCTCTAATTTAGCATAGTGGAATAAAAAAAAGACAATTAACTTCCAGTTCGATCCTCTAAACCTATGCTACCTAAAGTAACTGGTTTATTTAGAAAAATAGCATATTTTACATTATTAACTGCTGAAATTAATGCTCTTCTGATCGTTAAGGTTTTTTCCAGTGTGTTGGCCACCGGCAAATTTCACAACTCGGTCTACACACAATAGGACTGGAGATTAGATTACAACATCAAGGTTGGGTGGTCCTGACCTCCACAATAATAGCAGCTGGACACAAATTATAGCAGGATAAAAAGGAAACTGAGTTAATCACTTTAAAGGTAATGTTAAACAAAAAGAGGAATATGGCCAGCTTTATTTGCTTATCGAAGTTTGAATCATAAACGGCTTTGCTACACACTGAATTGGGTAACTGATGCAGATAGTTCTGTAGCACACATAACAATGTGAAGCAAAAGTAAAAAGCATGCATGCTGGAACTGCAGAATAGCATATTCCGTTTCTATGTTTTCAAAGCTCTATTTATTTATTTGGTTTCAGTGTTTCTGGTTATGTGGTTGTTTGAAAGGTAAAGCTTGTGGTTTCCAAATGACTGAACAACTGAATTCAACAGAGGGGAGATAACATCAGAAGCTTCTAGAAAGAGGTGCTTGGGTTGTTCTGCTTTTCATCCATAACATTCAATTAGCTATGAGCTTTTGTAAGACCATTTCCAATTATTTACAAATTCAAATTACCATCTTTATCAAATCTCCAAATAAATAAATACATAAAACTCAGATCATAAAAAATGGTTAAAAAAGGGGTATTTTTATTTTGACCCTTTAACTATGTAACAAAAACAAACTCCTTTTGGGATTTTTACCATTTATTACTATATTAATGTATTATACTATTATATTTTCCTAGTATCTACAAGGGGCAGAAAATAAATATTAAAATATGTCCAACAGGATTCTGAGTAAAGTTTTTACCAAAATGAAGCCAAGTGTTTCTTTTTGTATCAAATTTGTCACGTTGGGTTTTACAGGTTCAAAGTTTCAACCATTAAACACTAAAATCTGCATAAAAGTGGAGAACAGTGTTTGTTTTCTATCTGATGTACATAAAATATAATTTGCTGGATGAGAATAAAAAACTTAGACTTTACCACAACTCTCAATTCTCTTTAAAAAAAATACTTTTGAGAACCTTTAGGTAAGGTTTCATCCATCCATCCATTTTCTACCGCTTGATCCCAGAGCAGGGTCGCGGGGGGGCTGGAGCCTATCCCAGCTGTCCACGGGCGAGAAGGTTTATGTGGATAAATTCAAGTAAAAGTGTAATTGACTGAGAAAGAATGGTGCTTAAGTTTTATAATTGAGGTAGAAAAAGTAAAGGCCAGATAAAAAAAACATCAGAACATCGATCTACTCTCTATTCTTAAAATAATGCTGGATTGTCGGCTACATCAGTGAGACAACTTCATCTGAATCTCTAAAGGTTGGACAAAGAGTAGAGCTGCCAATCACTCAAGTCTTATACTGCCTCCAGAGACTCCTCTGACTTTATCAAGTATTTAGTTATACCCACACACACACACATTTCATATATATATATAAAAATAAAATACATACACACAATCGACCATTTCATCAAATGCCAGCCATAGTGAATTGCTGTCTCTTGCAGCACACAGTACAAATAGCATCTGAAACCACATTCACAGACTGACACCTCAATTATAAGTCGCCAAAACAAGCCATGGGAAATTTTAAAAGTGACAAATGTAATGTTAATATGGACTGCACCCAATATGAGTGTTGACGTTTTTATAACAGGAACCGCCTCTGTGATGCGGCTCCTCGGTAATTCTGCTATGAATGAATCTCAACATGAGATTAGCAGACTCAATATCAACATAGTATAATGATCAGAAAACATACCTCAGAGGAACTTTACATAAGCTAAATAAATATGCTGAAAGGAGAATTTGCCTCAGCTTATGGGTTTATAATAACAGTTTGCTTGTCGATGTCATTGGTAGTTATCTTTAAGGCTAATGTACACACCAAATCCCACCTGCCAAGTGCTTAAGCATGGGCTGCCTTCTGGGGTGTTTAAGAAGTGAGTTCTCGCAAGGACCTGAGCTTGACATACCAAAACAGTCACGTTATCCAGTTTGAGCTCACCCAATATCAACAAGCTATATCCTAAACTAAGCTATAAGCTCAATATTTCTGTGGAATAAAGCCTAAGTTTCCTGGTCAGCAAAAAGTTAAGAATACTAAATTCCAGCTAAGTACAGTTCAGTGCCAGCTCATGCCCCACGAGACTAAATCCCATGAGCAACTGTGCTGCTTATTTTGTCTCCTCTGAAAAGTAAGATAAGAAAATGTATGAATGAGGTTCATGACAACTGCGAAAGGATAATGTACATAAATAAATAGGAATAGAAAGATCTGGGGCCTCGCGTACAAAGGGTTCGTACGCATGGAAGGAATACGCCATGAAAAATGTTTTTCATGGATCTGTGCATAATGCCACAAAAACCTTCGGTGTGAGAATGTAAATGCGAACTGTTGTCATTAAAGAGTAACAAATTACAAAGTACCAAAACTCGGAATGACCTGAAATACATTCAGGTCATTCCACCGAATGGGGGCCATTTTCATGTTGCAAATGGAAATGGATGGTTCAGACCCGTTAGAGATGCTCAGTCATTTTCAATTGGCATTTATCAATTAAAAAGATGCACAGGAACAATCTTATGAAAGAATTAATACATCTGGATAGTTTTGAACGGGAGTACTTTTCTACATTTGGCCATACGACATCTTTCAGTATCAAATCCAAGCAAGTCTTTTTACCTGAGGTCCCTGGAGTCTCACTAACATGAAAGTGATATTATCATGCAAATGCTTTCATTATATTTTAAGTAATCCTGTTTAAAAAAAAGCAGACAATATAATCTTCTGAATATAAATGATAGTAATACGGTTGAACATGTCTAGTTTTCACCACTCTAAACATGTATATAAATCTAATAAGGTCCATTTTTGATTGACCGAATTTTTTTGTGGTTAGTAGATATGAAACGATAACATTAGTCTTTAACACAATAACCAAAATAGTTTTCTGCCTGAAAATTGAGTAAGAGCAAAACACTTTTACACATTTCATACAGGGAGCCCACATTGCATATTTATTTTTAAATTAGCGAGTGAAATAACTACAGACATTGTTCGTCTATACAATTAGACAACTAAAAAGGCTCTTGCATCTGATATTCAACTAGCTAGATCTAAATTATGTAACAACATGTGTCTGCATCAGTGACCTTTGTTTTACACTGACGTGTTACACTCCATTAGCCATCTGTCAAGCAAGCAACAGCGACACAGCAGGACTCCTTCCAGACAAAGAGCCCAAGCTGCTTGGCAAGTCTAAGATCAATACTAAGGGTGCTGGAGAACAACTGTCTATGTAGCCGAGTTAGAGGGACAACCCATACACGCCTTGCTGCCTTCATGCCTCACTTCTTTTGTCATACTGACAAAAGGGGACATCAGGCCCTCTGCAATTATAAGGGGCAAACACAGGCAGACACATTTGCATGTGTCATCTTTCACCACAAAGATGCTCTATGTTATGCGAAAGCTCTTAGCATCCAGAAGTCTTATTTTTATAATTCATGTCTTTGAGATGTCATATGCTAAGGATATATTGCAAGTTAATATAATTAAAAAAAAATTTTAAAGGTAAATGGTAAATGGTCTTGTACTTTTATAGCGCTTTTCTACACATCAGTGCACTCAAAGCGCTTTAACACTATCAGACACATTCACCCATTCGCTCACACAAACACTCACACATTCACACACCGGTGACGCAGCACCAGGAGCAACTGGGGGTTCAGTGTCTTGCTCAAGGACACTTCGACATGTGGACGCCTGAGCCGGGACTTGAACCGCTAACTTGCCGGTTAGGAATTGACCCGCTCTACTACATGCGCCACAGCCGCATGTACACAAACCATAATTAATATGCAAGCTACATTATTGAAAATTAAATAACTCAGCACCAACGGTCTCCTATGGTTGCAGTAAAAACAGAAATAGTGGAAATAGCTGATTTCACAGAACGTTGACCCCTTTCTCACTCATGAGACTCAATTTTTAGCACATTATACATTTATCTGCTTTGTCCTCGAGGAAGTTCCATGCTTTGTTGTAAAGTTTCACCATCCCAACTTTAGGAAGCCACTGCTTCAAACCCAGCTTCATCTGCACTACAATCAGTTAACCCAAAACGAAATATCCAACTGTGTAAATCTGAAGTTAGCTCGCTCACAACTGCTTTTTCCTCAACTCAACCTCCCTGGTGACAGCAACTCTCAAAACAAGACATAGAAGTGCCCCTGCTTTGTCTCCGTAGCAAGCCAAGATGGAATACTGTGGAACCACTTAGCTATGCACTGATTAAATAGGCCAGTATTCATTTGTCTTAGCCACCATCTCAAAGCAAGCCATTGGGAGCTGTACTATTAGAACTGCCTCACCAAGCAGCACAGCTCACAGTTGATATATAATTCCTTTTCAGAATGAATAAAAGCAAAGTCATACTGACCTCCAAGGAGAAATGAAGAGGATGATGTGCAAAGTTTTAATGAATACTGAGAAAATGTAGAGTTAACAATCAATACATCGAAATTTCGTTCTTTCTTACACTGCACGCAACAAAAAAAGCTCATGGTTTACAGAAAAAAGAAGAACCGTCTGACACCTTATACTGTGACCTAAGAGGCAGCCTAACAAGGCTTACAGACATTTATGATGGAGTGGCAGACACAAAGAGGAAGACGTTTGTTTACAGATCTGCAGGGCCGCTCAATAACTACAGCTTGGTCGTATTAAATATTAAAAGAAAAAATCTGAGAGAGAAGAGGTCCCAGGTGGACGACGGATTCAGCTTCTGAATGGATATAAAAATAAATACTCTAAGACAGCGATGCATAAACTCATAAAATTGGAATTGATAGTGGTAGCTTAGCATTTTGGCTCTAAGTAACTGCTCAAGAGTTGCACACTTCTCATAAGCATCGTTTACTTCATGAAAACACACATCATTCTCTCTCAGTACAGGACACCACTACAGAGAGGGGAAAGTTATTAAACTGCTCTGTGTTGATAAGATGCTTTAGAAAAGTCATGAGTTTATCAGCTCATTTTCACTTCTGAGACAAAGTTCACACATATAAAAAGTCAAATCAAGTGGCTACCTCTGCATCTTAATTGTTAATAATCTTTATTACAATAGATTTGACAGCGATGGCGTGCAGCGGCAAAGGCTGTGATGACAAAAGCAACACTTTTTCCTTTTCTATATTTAATGTGCTTTAAAACAGGACAAAAATAACATGAAACATCAAGAACAGTATGACTAAGAGAATTATTCTGCTATGTTTAACACCAAATAACCTCAGCCAGAGCCAATAAAAGCAGAATTACATTCGAGAAGAGCGTTTCAAGACATATGGTTAGAATTTATGTTGTAACCATAAAACTGTGTTTTAATTGCAACCATATTAGTTCGTTTTCTGCGTTTGTGGGTGTGAGGTGGTTGTCTTGAGTGCATGGTAGGGCTTTTTACAAATAACACGCAGTCTGAGCCAAGAGGAGACCGTCTCTAATTTCTGCTCTGAATGTGTCAGTCAACACTAACCTGTTCCAAATGACAACCCACTGGGGTTGTCGGCCCTGTTGGCCATCATTCTGCCATACACCCGTTTATAAATATGAATCACAGCCACGTCACAGGAAAATTTAGAGCTCAATGTGTGTTCTTCTGTGACCAACTGTACCCTTAGATAAGCTGCCTGTCTGTGATCTAACCTCCAGGAAGAAGAATGTCCTTTTTGGACAAACCGTGATAGTGAAAAAATATCTGCTGGCAACATAAATTTCAGTGTTTTATGTTCTGAGTTGCTAATATAATAGATTGCTTCAAGTTTAACTTCAAAGGGAAACACATAAGTGAATGGAAAATTACTCAAACAAGCACAGGTTCAATCTGTGTCAAGGTCTCAACACCCCAAAAAGTCTTCTTGCTTTGAGTTCTCTGGTTTGCTTTCTATAACTATAACTCTCTGAAGTTGCTCTCAAGGAACAGCGACATCCTGATGAAACAGAATTAATGAGACAGCACTTGAAATTAGCATCAAAAAATTATTTCCGGTTGATTCACGACAGAAACCCGGAGAGGACGCTAAACAACTCTCCCCGAGGCCATGCTGAATCACTTTTCGGATGCCACAACAACAACAAGGCTCCAAAACTCATAATCTCAATAATTACCACTAAGTTGGTTGGCATTTAGCAAGAATGAAAAGTGTAATGGATTCAGCTGGAGGTCATGTAGATAGTGTTCAATGAACACCTCTGTCATAATGGAAACTCATCTTCAATTTGTAATAAATCATGACAACTTTTAAGAGCACAAGAACTTTCCTAAATGCTTGTTTGGTGTATCAATTTTCACATACAGTCATGAAAGTCCACATACAGTTTTCAGGAGTTGCCTCCAGAAGTAAGGACAGCGTTGAAAGCAGGAAGTCAGGCTGATGCCTGTGATAGTTGTCTACATAAACTATGCAAAAAATAATAAACTAACTTGTATCTGGTAAGATTTGAAAGCTAACAGAGGCATTATGAATCAGCTTCTACAATGTGGCCAGGAAGCCCACATACCAGACAGAAGAAACAGTCCTGTTGGGGGGAGGGAGGAGTATAACCCCAGACAATTGGAAAGTTTAACTAAAAATATTTATAAAAGAATAAGCAAAGCAATCTTTATGTATAATGAGAATAACATAAATGAAAGAACTGCATCCAGTTTTAGGTCATGTAAGAAAATGCTTAAGACACCAAAACAAATGCACATATAGTAGAAGTAAAAACTCACACAGAATGCAAAGAGTTGCACTGAGTACAAGTCGGACTATTACATCCAATTTTCCCTCAAGCATTACTTTTCCCAGGACAATTCAGGTAATGCATGTTGTAATGCGTTTAGTGAATGTGAATACAGGAAAAAAAAATGTACATTTAGAAAACAACATCAGGCCTCGGCAAAGGCCGACATCAAGGTGTGCAGCTTATACTGTATTTCACCTGACATATAAGCTGCTTTTCAAAGGCATTGCACACACACCAGGCTGCTTTAAAGAACAGCAAATAATGCATTTCACAATCACTGCTTTTAAAGAAAGTCAAGAAGCTGTCTTCATCTCCTGAATACTGGTCTGCATTTTTAGCAGCATATGAAACTTTTCATAACTCCTTGCTATTTTTTTTTTATTTACTCATCAGGGGCTTCACCATCCTCCAAACTGCATCCTCCTACTCCATCTCTATGGCAACAGTTCATACCCTGTTCACTTCTTGCCAGCACAGGAATATCCCCCTAGATGTGACACAACAACTACAGAACATAGGATTATTCTATGCAGTTTGGCGAAATCATGAGAACAGCTTCTTTAAATGGGCTCAAATGTAACAGATGCAAAATTTAAAATCCTTTCTATTCTACGTTAGTAATCATCTGTTGAAGATTTCACTTTGCACCAAAATTAGTGCCATGTGACATCATGTACTGAGTAATAAAGCCAAGCTTTGTTCAATTATTCTGAGCTCTCATAGGAGCTTTGTAACAGTCAATGTTCATGAGCTAATTTAGTCTCATTCACTGTAAACTTATAGCAAATAAAGTCTCAGAAAAAACAAATCAACGGTGTAATACATGTTATACATGTGTATAATGACAATAAAGGCATTCTATTCTATTCTATTGGACTCAACACACTGGGGTCGACAAACGACCACTATAGGGCAAAATTCATCACCATCCTGGTGCAACCCAACACACGGGACGCGACAAACAGCAGCAACAATGGTAGTGTTGATCATTTGTGTCCCAGAAATGTGATTTTGGTATTTTCACTATGTGAACGAGGGGGAAACTTCACATGCTGCCTGTCGCTTGGCTGGAGGGCAGCGATTTTCACCTTATTGTGCAGGTTCTTTAGGAAATGAATGAAAAACCAATTGTTGAAAAACTCATATGTCTACCCCCTTATTTAATTTTAAGTTAAATTAGAAAATGTCCTTTTCTAAAATCTAATGTTATTGTGATATACCGGTATATCACAATGCTTCTTGAATAAAGGGGTTAATTTCTTACATTCTACTTCTTCAAAAGGTGAATGGAGGTATAGTCACATTGGGAAAACTAACCCCAAAAGGCTTTGTTGTTTATTTCCAACAAATACAAGAGGAAAAGAGGAGAGTAAACAAACAAAACTTGAAGAAAAATAAAAACACAAACTTACATCTTGACTGCAACCAAATTAGTTTTTAACTTCTGCATAAAAATGATCAAACATATCAGTTACATGATTTAAGATGCAAGTCAACTTTTTGATCCCCAAGGGGGTCCTCAGAATAAGAAGGAATGGTTAATGTCAGTTAAAAGGTCATACTGCCTGAATTAAAGTGGTAAACTCGCACCTCCACACCTGAACCACAAACTGCAGGTTTGAAGGTGCGAGATCTGGGTGCGAGCTGCGGGTGGAGAGTTGGTGAGCGGTGAATGCATAGGCAGACAATACTAAATGGCAGACAACAACTTAAAACCACTGGAAAGAGAAAAAGATACAGATACACCTATGAGCAGTCTTTGAGGTGGAAGACTTTTCCCTTCCTACCTTCAGCTACACAACAGTGGTGAATGTGAACGAACAAGGTGATGCTGAACCGTATCAGTCTGAACTGTTAGCACTGTTGTGCTGGCCTGCAGCAACAGGTCCGAGACCCTCTAGCAGCTGTGGCAGCTCATGACAGGTGCAGAAAGTGCGGCTGCTGCAATTGGAACTTGCAGTCTGTGGCCAGATGAGGATAACCAGGTATAGAATAAAGTCTGGTGTTACTACCCCTTGCAGCGATACTTTGCACCGCCCTTTTAAGCTAAAAAGAATGGCATTGTCAGAATTCAATAGCTTGTTACCTGAAGGAATAAAGGGCTTAGAGAAATTATTTGTTTTACTTGAGGAAACATGATAGCTGGTGCCTGATTATAGTAATAGTCTTTTTTTTACCTGACTCCCAGAGAGAAGTCAAATCTATCTGTTAGACTAATTATCATTGAATAAAGCCTGATAAATTTGATCAGGCCATTTCTATGCTTATAGAGTGATGCTCATATGTTGTGTGCATCTATCGCTGATCTGAGGGTAGGTTGCAGGAGCAGTAGCTTAAGCGGAGAAGCCCAGATTTTCCTCTCCCTGGCCACCTTATCCAGCTCATCCGGGAGATCCTCGGACATTCCCAGAGCCACCTGGGAGATGTAGTTCCTTTAGCATGGCCTGAGTCTTCCTCAGGGAATGTGCCTGGATTACCTCATTAAGGAGAAGGCATCCTAATCAGTTCTCAACCCTCTTGATGACTGAGCATTTCATCCAAACTGTAAGGGAAAATCCAGAAACCCTGAAGAGGAAACTCTTTTTTTCTACTTGCATCCACAATTTTATTCTTTTATTCCCTCCTCACAACTCGTCACTATAGGTGAAAGTAGGAATGCAGATTGCACTGTAAATCGAGCACTTCACCTTTTGGGTTGGCTCCTTTTTCACAACGACAGCCTAATGTGTAACCTAAATTACTGTGGACGCTGCACTTATCCCACTCCCTTCTCCCCACACCCAACAACATCCAGAGATACTTGAACTTCTTCTTGATCTTCTGATGTCAAATTATGCCAATAATTTAATTACTTTACTACAATTTTCTAATTAAAGTCATACATGTCTGGATGATCAATAATGAAAACAATATATAGACTTTTATTTAGACTCTTTAATTCATCCCAAGTCAAGTTCTTTACTCCAGAATTCTTGTTTTATTTATTATTTTTACATAGTTTTTTTTTATGTGTCATTTCATGCTATTAAGGTGGCTCCTTTGATGTGTTCTTTATGAGAATATTGTTATTCACATGTAAATGGAACCATTAATAATTACGTGATTACTCTGCTACTCTACATAAGCAGATTGATAACTAAACTTTTCCCACGTGCACTAAAACAACCACTGGGGCCATTATGAGTGCATAATAGCGCAACAAAAGTTTTGCTGAAACAGAAACAGAGTGAGAACTGAAAGCATAAGAGCTCTCACAGAGTGCTCATTAATGCTACTTGGTCAACACATTAAGTATTAAAAGTGCAATCGCTGTACACCCCACCAATTCTCTGCAGCCGTCATGTGGCAGCTGCTTCTCTTTCAACTAATGACTCATCCGTTCTTACATTCAGCAAACCCTGAGAGAATTTTCTCCAAGATTTTTAAAAGGAATCCAGCTTGTGATTTACTTCAGAATTGAGAGGAAATCTTTAGAAACACAGTTGCAAACTTTTCACTGAGACACACACACACAATACGTGCTCAAACACCATGATGTGCACCGAAAACACCAGAAATCATTTAAAGCACGTACAACACAAGGAGAAAAAAAAACAATCCCCTGTAATGAAGCCAAATTTGACTGAAAAACACTGGAATAAAAGAGGTACAGCAACGATATTCAAGTCATAAAAGTATTGAAGGTTTCCAGACTTAAACACACCCGATTCAAATTAAAGTGATCTTCACAGCTTGTTGTCAAGTTCTGCACAAGTCTGGTAATGAGCCATTCATCTGAATCGGGTATGTTGCTGCAGGAAAGCATGGAATACCTGCAGGTTACCAGCCTTGGAGGATCGGTCTTTAAGATCCCTGATCTACAGGAAGTGCACAGATGTTCCAGGGATCCCCAGAAAAATCTATACTTGTTTCAGGATTACTCTGGCACAAGTGGGAATGTTTAACTGTGTTTAAATTAGTCCAATATTTAACACCATCCTTGACAAATCTATCAAAATTCAACAAGTTATGCAGCGCTTTTCATGTATTGTAGGTTTAAATTTCCCCACCGAGCTCTCTTCCCTTCATCAGACTGGTTTATAGCGTTGTTCCTCTATAAACAACCCTGCACACTGTCAAGTGACATTAGAAAAGAAATCCAAGACCCTTCATAGCAGAAACAATATATATGAAAGGCATTTTCAAGTCCTTAAAAAGATCTGGAAGTAAAACAGCTGAAGTGTGTGACAAAGACATGAACAACACCAGAGCTGTAAAGTAGGTTATGTAATGTACTATGATTCAGTAATGCTCCTTTATGCTTCCGCTTCATTAGATTTAAGAGGAGAATGTAGTTTCTGCTCCATTACATTTATCTGGCAGCTTTGTTTCCTATATACAAGCTATTTGTTTATTTATTTTTTTATTCTGCAGGCTTCCTCCAACTAGCTTCTAGCTAGAATCCAAATCCCGATTTCCACGATCCATCACCAGGTTCACCAAATAACAATTTTTCCTCCTAACCTTTCAACATGGATTCAACAGCTGCTCAAAAGATCAGATATCTCACCGAAAACAGAACATTACGAGGAAAAGCACAAAAACTAATGCCTGATTTTGCATTGCAGGTCTGCTATTTCCTTTTTCTTCATTAACTTTTTCTTTTGAGGCCTGCTGTCCTTATGAAACTCTTATATTCCTCCACATCAATGACAACGGCTCCTCAAAAGGGACATTTTGGGTTTTTCACAAAGTCATATTCCCTGAAAAAACATGGGCTGTGACTTGATGATGTGAAAATAAAACTGATAACATCATGTCTAATCAGACCCAAAAGTAATAAAATGAGATGAAAAATTCTTTATTAATCCCAAAGATAAATTGCAATTAGGACATGTCTTGTTCCTAATAATCCACTGAGGCTAATGCTTTTAAAATCCTCTAATTAGATTTAGCATAAGAATTCAGGGAAATCATGTTTATCCCTTTATTAACACCAAGCGGTGCTGTATTACATAGTTAGAAAGCTTAATTAGTCACTTTTACTACATAACTTTATAAGATTGTGCATTTATGACATGAGCAACCATAAAGTAGAAAGCATCCCTGAAGAATGATCACCCTGTAAACCCACCTTTTGCTATTCAGTCTTGTTTTGAGCTTCAGGTGCTGCCTGGTGTGTGTGCCAGGCAGCGATGTATGACAAACTCAGATTCTGGAGCCAGTGCCGTTTTAATTTCTTCAGTTTGGGACCAAACCCTATCTGTCTGGATAACAACACTTTCCCCTCACAGAGGATCATCACAAAATACCTCCAGAATTGGGAATAGCCTGCCATCCCAGAGGAAAATGTAACCAGGCTGATGAGCCGACGTGGGTGTGTAAGATCAACTGGGCTCCACTGGCTGGTGAGATGCATGACAGCATAGAAGTCAATAAAAATGGCCAATACACACTGGTTTCCCCCCTTATTACTTACTGTGGGAAATGGGAAACATCCAATCCAATAATCAATTCAGAACAAGACTAGATACAAACAAAAGAATATTGCAGGGGATTTTTACACATTTTTACACATATATTTACATGTTTTGCTCATTCTGCCAAAGCACCTTTGTGCAAAAATGACTTATCAGGCTTTCAATCAATGAAACAATACCATAAAGTATAGCTAAAAGCAAAAGGATAGAAACAACCAACCTGAGACAAATCTTACTTTTTGGGCTGGTGTAAATGCTTCAAATACTTGTTTTTTAACTTGCGTTAATAATAATAATAATAGGCCTACTTCCCCCTACTGATCCTTAAGTACTCTAATAAAACTGTCAAAGTCCATACTGAATAAATGTTGGTATTTTTAATATATTTTTTTTTCTTTTTAGTAGAATACTTGAGTATAACTTCAACTCAAGCGCCGCACAGTCTTTGTGATATGTTGTTGTTTCCTTTGAAGAAGTGGAAGCTTAAAGGGGAAAGTGACCAGGTTTTCAAACACTGACAGTAAATGGTCCACGATAAAGACGAGGCGGAAAAAACAAGCAGAAAAACAAGCAAACAAATGTTTAGGTGGTTACTTTGTAACGCAGGGCCCACAGCACAGGAAACAGCGCTGCAAACTAGGCGCGCCTCTAACAATTCCCAATCCACACTCTTCCTCACAAAAGACACACACTAAATCCTTGTTTAACATTCCATGCAAACCAGCGGGCAAATTCCCAACCCGTATGATTTGCATTCCTCCACTTAAGTCAAATTCACCCCATAAATCCCGTAAAACCATTTACCCGGCTGTTTCTAATCACAATTCTTCCCTAACTTGTGCAATCTGAGAGCTAGGACGAGCTAGCGATGGAGCGTGCAAGTTTTCTTTACGTACCAACTCCATACTTTTCCTTCTTTGTAGGCACCCAGCGAGACATTGTCACTGCCGAGGTATCCCGAGTTGTTCTTTCGCCTGTTGATAAAACTCCAGACGCGACTTCTTTTTAACAATGTAGACTTTTTTTCAGTTTTCTCTGAGCTTTGAGGAGCTGCTCCGAGCAGCCATTTTCCACCAGTGACAGGACGCTCCGCAAGGGGGAGGAAGGGAACACAACTTTTTCTCTATGTAGGCGTTCATGCTGTAACATAGACTGTATAAACTTGCACACCAGCAGAAACTGTGACATGACAAAAGTTTCTGAGGGGATGATTGTTTATTTATAAGTAGCAATAATAGTCTGAGCATATAATGTAATGTAGCCTAAGTTTGGACTGCCATTCATGTCGTCATCACAGCTGCCAAGACGCGACTAACCTTTATTCTCTCTATAAACTTGCTCTTTTTTTAAACAAAGTTCAATAAAACTGTGGTTTACTACAAAATAATTGTACATATTTGTTTTTTTTTGGTGGGATAAGTTTTGGTTTTCTTTCTTTCTTTCTTTCTTTCTTTCTTTCTTTCTTTCTTTCTTTCTTTCTTTCTTTCTTTCTTTCTTTCTTTC
>JBAMHV010000023.1:6682254-6703034 GCA_037177535.1 Pseudomugil gertrudae
CAGCTGTGTCTCATTTAGTTCTGTGTATATAGTCCTTGGTGTTTTCAGTTGAAGGTGTGGGATCATTGTTTGCTGTTTGTCTGTGTATCCTTAGTGAATTTATTGGGTTTAATTCTAGTTCACTACTGTGTGTAGTGTTTGGGTTTTTCTGAGTCTTTAGTTTGTTTTTTTATAATAAATTTAGTTAAAATGCATTCCGGATATCCTCCTGTGTTTCCACCTGCACCTGGGTCCACACCTCACAGCCGCCGCCGGCACCCTGACAATATTTAGTTAATTGCTTTAGTATGAAAATAATACTTTAGTTATGCAGTTTTCAAGGTGGGGCAGATTTTTATTTTAGTTTTTATTATATACATTTATATCCATAACTATAACAAAAAGAATGTTGGGAGTCATGAAAATAGCAAAGCACTCACAGATTGTGAGACCGATCAGATGGCTCAGAAATATTTCAGCAGGGTTTGTTGCAACTTAGTCACTTTGGCATCAGACTCTCAGGTTTAACTTGAAACTTTTCATCTTTTTGGGAGGAAGGACTTTAGGAATTATTGCTTCTTTATTTATCAATAGTAAGCCTGTAAGCCATGGATAAAGAATTAGATTTCTCAATTGTTTTTTTTTTTGCCAGACTTTAGCTTTTAGTGTCTTAAGTTGTTATTTTCATATGTTTTCTTCAAGCCATAACATATGTCATCCCGGTACCTTACTTATGCTCTGGATAGCTTTTTGGTGTGGTGTGCTAAGTTTCTGTCCATCTGTACTTCTCAGACTTAATCTGGACTTTCTTTTTGTGATATATGGAGGATTTGGGTGTGGTGGACCCTCTGTACACTCTCTAAAGTCCTCTCTTCATAGACTTGAATAATGATACGTCTCCCTCCTGCAGAGTGTTCTTCAGTTGGCTGGATGTTGTAATGGTGCTTCTGTGAGCATCAACCACTGCTGTTTTCCGGTGATGTTGAGGCCTTTATATGTAGTCAAGCTCACCTGGGTACATTTTTTTTGCAGAATATCTCAACCCCTCCACTCCTAAAGTTTCTTTTGTCTTTTTGATGTATTTCCATTGTTTTTGCAGCCTCAGGATGATGTGATTCGCTTACGTTTACAGCTCCTCTTCAAATGCTTTTTATCAATGATAAAAAAGTTAGATATGGAGGAGGTTTGTTTCCCAAATGCTTTTTCCAATATGACTGTAATGCAAATTAAAAATTAAAAGTCAGAATTTATATTTATTATATGCTTTTAATATGACTTAAATACTTCTGGGAGTTTTTAATGTCTAATAATTTGTGTATCCTGTAAAAACTCAAAACTAACAAGAAGCACAAAGTTCAATAACACAAGTAAGGAAATTTATAGTATCAAGTGACATGTGGCTGTTTTTCTTAATTATTGACCATCTCTGATAAACTATTTCCATTTGGGTTTGTACAATTCATAATTGTATTTGTTAAAGTGTTTCTTTTTGGCTGAGATGATGCTCATTTTAAGTCAGTATTAAAGAGAATTTCTGACAAAGCGACTTTGCAGTGTGTCCTTATAAGCATTTCCTGTGCCAAAGTGAAAATGCATGTCATCTGGTGTACTCTTTATTGATGTGAAGCCTGAATCTCATCTCAGAGAAGAGCTGTACACGGGTTGGGGGCATGGCCTCATCAAGTGTGCAGATAAAAAGAACAGCATGTCATTTGTGTTGCAAAAGACAAGATTACTATGAATTCTTTATTACATGGTAACCTGTCAGGGAGAGCAGTGGTAGGTAGTGAGAAAGAGGCTCTGAGATTCAGCACTGCTCAACAGTTGTTGATTTGTTTTGAGGCTGGAGGAGAATGAGAAGAGTTGGACTTGTAAAAGATAAAAACAAGGCTGTCTGGAGATCTGCAGAGAACAAAATGAGGTGATATGTTCCCTGCATGGGGCCAGCAACTCAGGAGAGGAATTCATTATTGTAGCTGATCAAACCTGGGAAATATTTTACTGTAAAATACGATCAGGAAACCCATTAAGCATAATAAGCATTGATCGTTTAACCAACTATTCAGCCATGTGGCTAAATATAAAAGGTTAAACTGTCTGAAATTTAACTTAAAACTTAATCAGATGTAGTTACTGATGTGCTATTGTAGTTGTTCTTATATATATACTGGTAAGCGGTTTGTATTTCAGGCTGAATTTAAGCCATACCTGTAAATCTCCAAAATATCCTCTCCTCATTATTTATCTATGGTAGTTTTATTACAGCTTATAAATCATGCTTGGAATCAAATAATTCTTTAAATAATTAGTTTTGAAAAGAATATTTTGCCTACAGCAAAATCTAGAGATAAAAAGTCATCATAATAGTTTTGATTATTCCATCTGAAGAAGGAACTGGCCTGCCTCAAATAAAACATCCTGCACATTTTACAAACACATGAACGTCCTTTCGTAGCATCCCTGCCTGTCGGCTCTCATTAAGATTTGAGAGAATTATTTGTAAGTGTATGAAGATTTTTCTTCTTTCTTAGAAATCAACGAGTAAGCTTGAATTTCACTTTATCTATCATTACACAACACAAGATACTATAAATGGACAATTCTTAATATCACTAAGAACAAAAACATAAAAAAACAAAGAATGATATCACAGCAATACATATTTTCTTTGTTACATCTTTCAAGGTCCCAGTCCATAGGTTCAGAACATCTGTGTACGGATTACTTTTAAGTGTTATTAGCATAGACTATATATAAAAGATGGACAGAGCCTCCCAATGGATTTTTGAAAAACAAAAGTGAAGTTCATTGTTGCTCCCAGGAAATAAAAAATTGGTGTATGATTGATGTCTAACATCTATCAAACCTTGAGCTGTCTGTAGCTACAGTAAGATTGAACTAAGCTAACTTTAATCTAATTGGCTAATGGAGGTAGCTGGGCTAAAGCTAAGGTGTGCTGTTAGCTGGTGTTACAGCAGAATGCGTTACCCATCAGAATGTGTGACCACAGGGTTGCTAGTCTATAGTTCTCTCATAACATGTCAGTCTAAAAAAAAAGCAGGCAATATTTTTAAAACAGTTATATAAATAAATAAGAAGAAGAACATTTTTTTGATTTGCATTATTTGAGTTAGTCACTTTTTGTCACCCTTCTGACACTCACATAGCCATCATTCCCTCAGAATGTGTGACGTTACTGTACCTTTATGAGGATGAAATGAGAAATCTATTTTCCCCAATGAGGGACTAAAAACGTTTTTTTTAATATATATATATCTTATTATTTTATACAAATGTTATCATGAAAAGAAGTGAAGATTAGCAGCTCCTTGATCACACATTCTAATGGGGCACAAACTTAGCTGTAACACTGACTAAAAACTGCTGTAATGCCACACACTCCATTCTCTTCTTGGATGCCATTTAAAAGAACAGGCCCATAATTATGCCAAATTATTGAAAAAAATTCACCTCCCTCACAGTTATCATGAAGGTAAACTTGATCTATAAACCTAAACTGTATTTTTTGTACCAAGCTGTAAACACTTATTTCTGCTGTGAGGTTCCAACAAAGGTTGTCACTTGATTGTTAGACATTGGATAAAAAAAACAAATTTTCTTCAGAGATCTGCTTTATTGATGGGATTCAGTCAGTCAGATATTATCATATTTATAGTTGCAGAATCTTAATTGTCAAGTAAACAAGAAGTTAACAAATGATCATATCACCATAATATTGTATATAGAAGCTATTTAAAACATTAGTAAAAAAATAACAAATAGTCACTTTTCCTTAATATACTGTAAATTTTTTGAACACTCGGTATGATTATTGTTTCAATGGAACTGAGTTCATTCATTGACCACACCAGATCATTTCTTTCACAGAGCAGAAACCTTTAATGGTTATTTTCATGCATTCATTTGCCTCTGAAGCTGTAATGATCTATGTAGCAGTTTAGGTATAAACACAGAGGAGAAAACTGCAGCTTCTTTCGTTGACTTACCACAAAGCGTTGGATTTTTCTGAACCGCTGATAATATATTAAGTTAACCCACTGCTCTCTGACCTACTCTGATTGCGGCTGCAAATTGTTACAGCTCGTTCTGAGATGATGCTGACGTCTTCATTTCCCGTCAGATTAATGAAGAGCAGTGGTGTCTGAAAGAGGACCGAGCTGGGTTAAAACCTCAAAGCTCTTTTGATCTTTATATCACTTAATCAATAGTTGAACATCCTTACAATATGAACACCGCATGTTGCAGCAGCCTTTTCACTTATCGGTGTCTAACAAAATGAAATAGGTTTATGTACGTATGCGTATGGAGGAAAATCTTATTTAATGCTTACAGTCAGAGGTTTATATTATGTTTCTCACACCTACAAGCAAATAGTCACACACAATCCACATGTCCACACACACAGACATACAATCCTCCCTCATAGTATTGACTTTATTGTGGTAATATAAATTGCACAAGCTCTCCTTGTACAGTGGAGTGTAAAGGGAGGTGATCATGGCCAGAAGCCTGCTTTATTAAGACCTCTGTTTACACTCTCCTTTATTGAACATATAAATAAAACCTGAGGTCCTGGTGCCACTTTTAAAGCTCCCTTAATGCTCCTGGTTTCTTTTATAACATTTTTGCTAACAAAAGCCACTTACACACGCAGCTCGTACAGTCTCCACACGTTCCAACTTGTCTACCAAATGTCTCCAGCCAGCATGTGGAAAAGAAATGAGTCTGCAGACCATTTCCAGGACTATAATACCATTTATGAGCAGAAATTAGACTTCATAGCACACCACATTAGCAAAATGAGTATTAATTTGTAGACTTTGAAGTAAAGAGACTAAATGCCTAATGTGAATTTCAGCTTTAAAGTTGATAAGATTAGGTGATTGCTATTATACACACACGGAACTATTGGACAAAACTATTTATCATCACTTCTGTCCAGCAGCATCTTGATACTAAATGGCTGAAAAAGCTTGCTTTATATATTCTGACCATCACTTAGAAGTAGTTGAACAACCTTCCCCCGCCTATCTCTCTGGAACAGAACAGATAAATATGAAATTCCAAAAGACAAGGTCAAAAAAATATAACAAAACAAATAAAACATGACAGCCACATAGCTACTTCCCTCAGATGTTTTTTTCACGGGGTTTGGGGGATGGCAATATAGTGTTAAAATGCTGCTCCTGCTGGTGTGTGTGTGGTGCTTGCTCATCCTCAGGGGGTGCCTGCTTCTCATCATCGCTCATGAAGTTGTATGAGGACTGCAGAGCCGGTCACCTCTTGCTCTCTGCTATCTGCTGGAATGAGTCTGTGATGAACTCCAGAAGGGTGGTTTCCTCAGAGAATAAGCAGAGCATAGCTCAGCTGGGGAGCTTTCTGCCCTACCTGGGTTATTAATCCTGGATAATAAGCAGACTCAGCAATTTAGGTGAATGACTCACTTTCAGGAAGTTATCTGAAGCTGCTAGTTATACAAATCTGTGATGAGTGGATTTCCACAAGCGTGTTTTTACGTTTATGTTTGGAAAATGATTCAAAGTTAAGATGGAGAAATGCTTCGAGTTCAAGATGTGCTATTTATTATCTTCAGAGCCTAATTTCTCACAAGTCATCTGATACCCTCAGACTAAATCTGCTTCCCTGCTGTTTGGAAATGCTTGGTGGAACATCACAAGGGAAAAAAAATAAAAATGAAAACAAGCAAACATTTGATTTAGAATGTTTGCAGTGAAATAAATGGTGCAATGACCCCTGCTGTTTTAGTGTGACATCCAAGCAACAAAATAACTTCCCGCTGCAGGAAGCTGATTACCGCGGGAACCCTGTTAGCAGCAATGTCCTCCCTCCAGTGGCTCACTCCTCCAGTCTGACAGTGTCTGCTGATTTTTACTGTTTATAGTTTGTCCGAGGTAAAGGTTTGCTTTTAGTAGAGGTCATCTTTCCTAATCTTTATCTTTTGGGTTTGTGTGGGCGACAGTATTGGATTTAGGGGTTAATATACACTTAAATAGCAAGCAACTCAGCACAGCTCTAAATACTGTAGCCATTTGGAGGTTCAGTAACACCCTGTCAGAACACTGTGAGAGGAGATAAAGGGTGCTGGGAACAATGCCCAAAAGCTATGTCTAATCCCTACACTGCATTCTGGACACTAACCCTGTGTTAGGAGAAACCATGTCAGCAACAACCTGAGCTCCTCTTTGCCTAAAACTCTCCAATTCCCAACTATGGGGAATTTTTACATCTTGAGTGGTAAAGTGGGTGGTTATGGTTTTTGCCACAGGCTAATTCGTCTTATCAGCTGATGTTTCATGGTGCTTTTTAGTGGTGTTAGAATCATGTCTTTGTAACAAAAGAGAGAGGCTCTTTTCTACTGATAGCCTCTCAAACAGAGGAGGACATATGGTCAGCCTGTCAGCATAGATAATAGTAGTTAATGACAAACAAATACATTCAAAGAAGATTACAAGGATGCTGTGACACATGAAAGCCGCAGGGCAACTGTGAATGTCAGGACTCTGTTAAAGGGACCATTTAGATTAAAAGCTGCTGTTTGCTTAAGTTAAAACTCGGCACAGGATTTACATACGGTTTCTGTCCATCACTACATGCTCTTGTACATGCAGAAGAGAAAATTTTCTTTGTATTCTTACACAGTGTTTCATATTTCCTTTTACAGGGAACCGTTTCAGCACAATCGTTCAGCAGAGACCAACGGCGAAGCAGAAACATTATGGGACAACGATCCCTCTTCAGCTTGTTGGACAAGAATGGAAGCCAATCAGTCAACTCAAATCTCAGGTGGAGAAAGATAGCTGGAAAAAAAATACATATATTCACATCCCAATCTTGTGCAGAGAAATTTAAAATAACGTTAGGACCTCTGGGATATAAAAATGCTTAAAACATATCTTTAATAGAAAATGATGCAAAGATGGCACCTCAAAAAGTAAAATTGTAATATGTGCATAAAACGTATCATATAAGTAGGTGTAAATTTAGTAACAGTCTATTCATTAAAACTGCTGGGTTATTGTTTATCACGTCTATTTATTCCTTAGTTTTATCTGTTCATTGTAACTGAAAATGGGAGTAACGTGTATAATGTGCATAGCTCCATAAAGATCGAGATTTTTAAAGCAAACGGTATAAGCACAGCTTTAAAAATCTGGTAAAAGCCCATGCATTCACATAGCTGCCTTTGTATATCCACTCAGTTTCATGCATCTGACCTCCGTATTAAATTGACTTGCCTGCAGTGAAAACCTCTCACCCACATAAAACATTTGGTGCATTTCAAAATGCAGAAGACAGAGCAGGCGCTGAAACATCAAGCTGCTGAAATCCCACATCGGGTAAAACTCTGGAAAACATTTAACTTCAGCTGTTGTTTCTTTAGGTTGTGTTAATCTTCTAAGAGCGGACAGCTTTGCAATATCCTGAGAAGGAAGTAAATTCAACATGACCCTCTGGAAAATTAATGAAATGTTTTAAATCTGAGCTCTTTGACTTTCCTTGGTGTTATAATCCCCAAATGGATAAATAAAAACCAAATGCTGGCAGAAAAAAAAAGAAAAAAAGAAAACAGCTTGAGCTTCCAGGTTGTTTTATTGACTCAATTCATTTGTGAATTAATTTGTTCTGGCTCAATCAAACAGATAAGGAACCACAAGGTTTCTTTGGGATGCCCCCAACCACCACAAAAAAAAACAAAACAAAGTCTCTGATCAGTGAATTGGAGAATACTTCCAGCGAAGGTGAATTTGAGTGCTTAGTTGAATATCTAACTTTGATGAAGAGTTTAAATATGCAGTGCACGGACAATGTTTTCTCCAAAGTTAGATATGGGCTTATGTGTAAACAGTTTGCAGTGCGAGTCTATATATTCATGCAGAAACCTATTAGGCCAGAAAGTAGCTGACAGTGTAGGCTTGCAATGATACAGCCTTAAACCTTAAGTGTTCCGCTTCCATATCCTCTTATGATCCACTCGACATTCTTCTTCACAAGAGGTGATTGATGACTTAACCCAGAGCGGTGCTCTTTACTGTAACTGACCCAAATTGAACTATATGTGTTTAATGTGTGTTATATGTGCTGAATGTGCGTGTGTGTCCAGCTACATTTGACTCTGATGGGGTTTTTTGCTTACTTTAAGGCCTAAGTGAGAGTGCAACACATGGGTGCCGAGCGGTCGTGCATGTGCAGAAGCGTCTGTTGCACAGCGTGACTGACACAAGTGATATATACGACGCCATGCCACTTCATCTGAAGCTAACAAAGACACATGATCTCTGTGACTCAGAGCTGTGAATACCCACAGCTTTCTGCAGTATTAATGTCAAATAGAATAGAAATATAGCGCTAATCCTCACAGTCCTTGTTCTAAGATACAAAGTAGCTTTATGAGGACGTTCGGCTCCTCTCATCATATGCATTTTCTTCCCTGGGTGGCTCAGTCAAAGTCATCGGGATGGAAATAGTTTATCTAAACTTTTATGGGTTTTGAAAGCTTTATTTTTTAAGCTAATGTTTAACATTGCCAGCTTACATTTGTTTAATCAAAGCGAACATTTTTTCTGCTTATTTTCGTTGTATCTTCAGAGTCACCCTTCATCCCTGAAGCTCATGGTGGAAGCGGAAGGTGAGCAGCTGCTCCTGACTCTGGAGAAAAATGAGTAAGTGTCCTACTGTTCATGCTTGGTCTCAGCTTCTAACTGAATGCTTTCTGGAGTACAAATGAGTGACATATGCAGTGGCCAGGGGCTAAAACTGCAGCTGGGGAAATGAATCGGAGAAAGTCTTTCTGTCTTTGTACTGCTAGTGTGAGCATGGCAGCGCTCTCAGTGTGATCTAAAGACAGAAATACCTGAATACATCAGCTAGACACTGACAAAAACCAGCATTTTCCTTCTTCTCCTTCCTCCTCACCTTATCTTTTTATTTGATCCACCAACGTAACACAGGGGAAAGAGGTTTTGTCTGAACACAGAAGACACTCAGTACTTTGTGTATTAAGATACTGTCAACATCATGTTAGTCAAGGGACTGGCACTGAGGAGGATCATCATTTGCAAGAGATCAGGTCATCGGTGCAGACACACTTTGACACAGATAGAGCTCTGATGTGTTCGGAGGACTGTTTGTCATATTTGCATTTTTACACAATTCCGCTTGGCCTCAGCCTCAGACAGTCTCGGAGTTGGGTGCGCGGCAGAGAAGAATGGGACGTGATTGATGGAGCAATATGTTTTCCATCCAGCTCAGCTGCCACACATGAGCAACCACGAACAAGCAGAGCTGTCTGTGATGGAGAGAGAAAGAGGAAGAGAGCAGCAAAACAAGAGGAGAGCGAATGGGTTTTCATGCCACTGTCAGCCATGAATCTCACTTGTTTTCCAGACTTAATATATGTAAATTCCACCTGCAAACTGTGAGAGAAAGCTTTCAACACTAGCAACTGCAATTTTATGGCTTACCTACTCTGGAAATATTTTTATTGGAGATCCTACTCATTCTCTCTGGTGAATATCCTTGCTTTGCACAGGTGGGGATTTTGCAAAGCTGACGTGCAGATTGTCAGATTGTGGTCAGTTGCTGTAAAAAGCACTTTCAATACCTCCCGCAACCATGATCCTCATGCAGCATGATAGTCGTCATTGTCTCATTGCATTCAATCTAAAGTCCACAGTTGAGCTGGAAGCCACAGCCAACAGAAACAAACAGATGATGGAGAGGTGTAATCTTTGTAATGAGCTTGAGTATGATGGAAAGACTTTAATCAGACAAACCTCCTTGTATTATATATCTATATGTCAGGACTTACTGTCAACACTTGAAGCAGTTCTGAAAATCAAAGTTACATTTTTGGAAAAGAGCATTTCTCAGTAAGTCAAAATAACACATCAAAGAGCTTCTTTATGTAAATTAAAGCAGACAAAACCCTTGAAAGACCTAGACTGAGTCAGTCTTTCTACAGCCAGAACTGAACCTGCTGTGTCGACACTGTGAGGACTCTTGTCTGAGGATTCTGGCAGACTTGACTACATGCCGCTGATGAAATCCAGTTGTTGAAACACAGCCGGTATATGAAGAGGAGGGTAGGGGGGTGGGTTTGTCTGGATGAAAAGATGTGAACTAAAAGACCAGATTTATCATTGTTTTCTCAGATCTCCCTTAATAAATATGTCTGGCAATAAAGTATGTGTGAGGTGTGCTGCACAGCTGAGTGGGATCCCTTTGGTGGTACCGAGAGGTGGACATTGTGCGAATTTACATCAGTGTGACAGGGAGCTTTATAGGCTGCAGTGGAATGCTTAGGCACAAGAATTTTCTTCAGAAAACTCTATTTTCTAAGGAGGACAGCTATTTTTTTGTTACAGAATGTAGTGGTATGTGAAGAAATAGTATAATGAATGAGAGAAAACAAAAACACTCTGCAGTTATTTAACAAAAATGACCATTTATGTAAAATTATTGTGAACTCCTTTTGTAGAAAACTAGAATTGGCTTCATTAATAGGAATAACGTGTGTGTTTTGTATAATTATGTCATCAGCTTGTGGAAAATCTGATATGTTGCAGAATTCACTGTTGCATCATGTTTATTTGCACTGCCTTACACTATCGTACACATGCTTACACCCTGATCAAATTCACATTTAATCAGTTTTAATGGCGTTTGGTGGCACAGACAGCTGCTTTAAGCTGCACTTATGTATGCTTCAGTAGTCATTGTGCAAACGGAATATGATGTTAACACATCACTCTTTATATTGGTGCTTCATGAATGCTGGGTTTGCTGCCAGTGTGTGTGTGAGATGCAAATTACACTTCAAAAGAAAGTCATTTCAGCTAAAAAGGAAGTCATGTAGTAGAAAAAACTGCAGAAGAAGAAGTGGGCATTTCCAATAGATAGCAAACTCACATTGTGTTCGTGTTGTGGCTACAGGCTGCTACAGGCTGCTAGAGCTAGCAGAGCGCTTGCCAACAAGTTACCATTGACTGTTACTAAATTACATGGAGAACATTTAAATCGAGAAACACAAGATAGTGATGAAGCAAAGTAAAAAGCTGGACTGAGGCTAAATGATTCTGTCCAGGCAGAGAGGTGTTTTGAAGATGCTCTGATGTTTATTTTTTTTTGGACAGCTCCCATATAGATCAAACATGTGAAACTGCCTTATGCACGTTGATACAGCAAAGTTAAGTCTAGACTTCTAGTTACAAATCCTGTAATGAAATTTTTGAGCTTCTTGGAAACTTTTTATCAAACAGTTCATGGCCTGAATACACTCCGACAACTTACCATGCCACATTCACCTGTGCTTTTAAATCTGAAATCATAGTAAAGGTTTTGCAGGCAGTGGAGTAATTTATCTTAAATGTGTTGATTTTTTCTTATATCAGACTTTTAAGCAGCTTTACGTTTTCTCTTTTTTTTGGTCAGAGAGTATCTAAGGTATAAAACATGCCACTAAATTTGAGCTGTAGAGAGAAAAGCAGTTTGTGTTTCCATCTAATCCCTGTCACCTAATCTGGACCCCACAGATTCCAATTTACCTGGTTAGAATCTGTAATAATTGAGGTACACTTTAATCATTTTACTTTGAGACCAATTAATTCGATCAATTATGAGAATAAAAAAATGCATATTTAAAGATATTGAAAACATATTAGTGTCTCTGTAATCTGTTACAATATCTTGGTTTGGTGGATGAATTATTTTTGTGTCAGTTATAAATCTAAAGGGTTTTTTTTGTTTTTGAGCTTTTAAAGTAATGACCCAATTAACCATGTGTTTTTTTAATTAACCTAGTCAATTGCTACAACTTCAGCAACCATTCACTGTAAATTCAGATAAATCAGGAGTAATCTTTGTGCACATGGGAAAAAACTTTGATGCTCGTGATCTTCTAACCCTCAAGCAGCACTGCTTTAAAAACAGACATGTTTCTCTACTGGAAATCACTGGATGTGCTCAGGAACATTTCAATAAACACTGACTGTGAACTCTGTTCCACTGTGCCATCCACAAATGCAGGTTAAAGCTCTGTCGTGCAAAGAAAGAGACATGTGATCTGCTTCGATCTCAGAGCCAAAGCTAATTTAAAATGTTTTGAGCCTAACGTTTCTGTGGTCAGATGAATCAAAATCAGTTTTTTCTTTTTTAAAACCACAGACACCGTGTCATATGGACGGAAGAGAAGAGACACTGTCCAGTTTATTATCAGAGACAATTTAAAAGCAGGCATCCCTGACATCTCTGGGCAGCTTACACATCTCTGAGGGCACCATCAATGTCACTGCTGCAAAGCACATAGAAGTTTTATTGTTGGGATGGAGTGACACTGATCCTGCAGTTTTTAGATATTCCCCTGCTCCCTTACACCTGATTCAAACTAAATGACTTTCACCAACAGCTTGTTGTGAAGTTCTGCTCAAGCAAGTTGGCCCATTAATGTGTTTCAGGTGTGCTAGAGCGGGATACATTATAAGACCACAGGACTTTTAGCCCTCCAGTACTGAATTTTTCCATCCCTGTTTTAAAGCAACATCTGCTCCCATCTAGACAAACATTCTTTTGGAGAATGCCTTGTATGTTTCAGCAGGACAATACTAAACCACATACTGCAGTCATTACAACAGCGTGGCTGTTAAACTGACCAGCTTACCGTCCAGACCAGTTCAATAGAAAATATTTTGTGCATAAAAATCCAGCAGAAGAGGTTCAGGCCTGTTGAACTGCTAAAATAATCAGACCAAAATGGGACAACATTCTTCTTTTTCAAACTCCAGCAACTGTTTTCCAGACATTTACATTTATTAGAAAATACAATGATGTCGCATAAAGGTTATAAAGGTTGTTGTTTGGCATTCAAGAGAATTGAATATGGATTTATGAGATTAGCAGAATAACTCATTCTGCTTTTATTTACACTTTACACCCTCTCCTATTATTTTATAAGTGATATTGTATTTATTGGAATAGTTTTTTGTGGAAAAATGTGATAATTTAGCATATTAATTAGCCATTTGTTCTCAGTAGAACTCAATTTTAAGGAGCCTGTGAGATGATGAAAATGATTCATGACATCTGAAATGTGTTGTGTTTGTCAGTGTGAAGCATTCCTTGGTATGATTTTTTGTATTAAAAGCTGCAGAAGCAATGGACACAGAGCTTTAAAAATTCCTACAACATCCCCGGCCACACTTACAAAGGGCGCCTGCTGCCTGGAGCTAAATGTCAGCATGCATCCTTGTGTGAACTGCGTCTTCTAACTCTAGTTTTTAAAGTGGCTGCCTGAAAGATTTTCACGCGTCCATGTACTAATGTGTCTTCAGCAAGAAAAAAAAGCAAAAGAAAAACCTCCAGTAGAACACCGCTAAGCTCTACACTGTCATCCAAGTGAAAAATGAATATGTAAGAAGTCAAATTTCACAGCTGCCTTAAAAAACATGGACTGACCCAGAAAATTAATAATCAGAGGTAAGTTCCCAGCACACCTCCCTCCCCCTAATGTATCCATGATTATTCTGTATTTATACACATTTCAGTGTTGTGTTTAAATACACAGCTTAAGATTCGTGTCAGAGTGGTACACGCTAGTCCACTGACAATGCATAAACAGATACATTTTTTTTATCTAATTGAGGTAATCGAGATTCCTGGTAGCATGTCAGCTTGTTGGAAAATTTTTAGTCAGTAGATGACAGTTCAAACAGAAGCTACACAGGCTAATTAATTTTTATAACAACCTCTGTGTTCAAAGTCATTACAAGTTTAATTGAACTGCATTTGTTCTCAAATGACAGGTCAGTGCAAACGTGTGAATGGGCCAGAATACAAAAAACACATCAGTTAACTTGATATATTCCCAGTTTATTCATTGCCTTCATTTGTTATTTGCTCATCATGGGGGAGGAAAACCCCGAAGCTTGTGCACATCTATTCAAGTAAGGGCTGTTAGTGAGCTTCTCCCACAGGGTATAGATCCACTTCAGGCCAACAACTCTAGCTGTTTGTGGCTTTGAATGTGACACCCCCAGGCACATCAAGATGAGTCCCAAGTGAAGCAGGCAGCATGCACTCCATCTGTATTTCCTCTTCTAATGGTCTGCAGGATAACTGCAAAGGAGGCCTGGGGCTCATCAGCTGTGCAGAAGAAGTTTTTGGTTGTTTGCATTTGGGTTTCTCTCAGCTCATCATGTTTTGCCTTAAGCATAAGGCGCTTGGAAGATCACTATCCAACTTGTGAGGCTTTTGTGCTCTGAGATAAACAAACATAAAGCACATGCAGATGTGCATACACCTAACGTTAAATCTGGCTTTTCCTTGGACTGAGGGCAAATAGAGGAAATGATTCTTGAATATGAGACCTGGCTCTAAACTTGTGTCTTTGTGGTGTTTGGACGAACAATGAAATTTAGCCTGGAATAAGTCCAAACACAATTTGTCCCAGTTTGTATATTAGGATTTGAGGGATGTTGTTTGTCTGCATATCTCAGGCTGCACTGCTGCTAGCCTGTGACCTGTAACGGCTCTCCATGAAGATGTCCTCACATTTAACTAAAGCATGGACAGGAAGCAGGCACTCCTGAGGAGCTAAACAAACAAAAAGCTAAAGACACTGCACAAATAACCACTCGTCTTTGGAAAAAACTATCTCTGTGACCTCTTGTAGAGTTATTGTATTCAGCTGCTGAGCCACACTGACTGTTTAAGGGAGCTCAGGCGCTTTTAAATGCTTCCGCTTGTCATTAAGCCAGGAGTTAGACAAAGAAAATGCATATTAAATCCATCCTCAAGTTATTTAGCTATGTAATATAAATTAGAGCTTCTCTGTCATTTCAAGTTAAACTGTGATGTTTATATGTTTACCAGCAATTTGAATGTCTGTAACAAATAGTTTATTATTTTGCAGGATAATGTTTTAGTGCATCTCAGAGGTACTTCTGCAATATTTTGGGATAAGTTTAACATATTACTAAAAATGTAATGGATGAAATGGGGATTCATTTTTAAAAAACAAATTGCACAATTTTTTATGTATTATGTTGAAATAAGGAATGCTTGCATGTCTGAAATGTGCATTCTTGCATTTCTATCTATTTATAACATTTTTATCAATGTAAGAAGTACAAAGAAACCCTTTAAGGTTTTACACCAGAATGACAAGCAACACAACAAATCAAAGCAGAGAACATGAATAGCTACTTTCAAAACATCACTTTCAAATGTGATTTTAACTCATAACTAAAAAAAAAGCTTTCTTGCATTAAAAATCTTTGCAGTTAATGTTCTGACAAGCAAGTTGCCAACAAGTTCCCTCACACACACCGATCCCAAAGCTTTAGTAGGATAATTTAAATAAAGATGATCACAACAGGAAAGAGAAAGATTAGAAGAAATAGTTCTTTCAAGGAGGAAATGCAGACCAAACTGCTGATCCACTTCTGAGTGAAAGGGTATGTGCCCTTCCTGCTGTGTTCCAGTAATCACAGTGGAGATGTGGCCTCACTCCGCCATTATCTTATCTACAGCCAACTGGTCACATCAAACATCTGCATCCCGCATCAGTAGCCTACATAACTGGCTCTTCTCTAAATTTAAGTGTCAAACATTCCCAGAAACATGTAGGAGGACATACAGCCTCATAAATAATAGTTATAAGCAGGCATGCTTTGTGTGTTATAGTCAGAGTACGGTACTTATAAAGGAAGCATAAACTGCTGGTTATGAAGCCATGACATCACCCACTGAGAGAAGCATGTTGCCATCATGGTTTTTGCAGTCAGAAAAAATACAAAACACGTGCATCTGCATTGAGGTTGTGCACATCATTTAGCCATCTCATATGAGCTATAGAGAGGCAAAGACTGTTTATCCTTGATAGGTTGTAAACGGGTTCTGTGATGGCGTTGCAATCTGTCCAGGGTGTACACTGACCATGCGAGCTAATATGCTCTAGCTTCCCCGCAACCCTGAAGTGGAATAAGTGGTGCAGAAAATTAATGAATGAATGTATATAAACAGGGTGAACATGTTTATTTTTGCTAGGCACTAATAGTACTCATTAGATTTACTGAAGCCAGGACCCCCCCTCTAAGAGAATGCTAACTTCTCCCTTACCTCTTTTGGTAGACACACCTATTCTTACTTTCATCTGAAAAAATCAAACACACAGTCAGTTCTGTAACACTCATTCAATGTCACCGCACCTTATTTCTAGGAGAAAGATGCACTCTTAGCTCAAGCCTTTGTACCTCTTCACTTCCTCTTGTGGCTGCAAGACCATGATACACTGTGATCCATCAGTTTCAAAGACAAGCCTTAGAGTTGGGCTCGTCTCATCCAGTACCTACACCTTTTAACTGCTTCCTTCAAAAGGTATTTTTCTCATAGGCTCCAATTATTACAGCTGTAATTAATAAATTTGATTCCACTTTGCTGATTAATTAGGTGACACTAGAAAGCTCATAAAAGTTTGTTAGCTTTTCATCCATATGTTTTGAGACTATTTTATCACTTTAATCTTTTTTCCCCCAAAATATACAATTTAAAATCAAGTTTATTACTAATGTATATGCTGGAGGTTTGAAACTCATTATTCTTGCATAACTTAGTAACAATTTAAATCTTCAAAACTAGTGGTGTCAAAACCATTTGCCCTTAAAGCCCCCATAATTGAACTTCCCATTACTGCAATTTGACATCCCACTCTCTTCTTTGAGCTCTCTCCAGCCAGTAAAAGTTAATTTGATATTGACTGTTGTCTTATCCATTGTTCAGTCACTTTCTTTCCTTTTTCTGGCCTCTTCCAGTGATGTTCTCTTTTGTTTTTTATTGGATTCGCATATTGAATTGTGCACTTTGTGAACAGCTAGTGCTTACTGTGTGATGTGGTGCTGCAAAGTAAAATGCAGCTCTTACATGATGTTGCGGGCTGAAGGAAAAATAAGTAAAGTGCTGTTTCTCAGTCTCAGGAAGCTGCAGGGCATTTGATGGCTCTGGCAATGTGGCTAATGAATGTCAATGTGCTATCAAAACATGTCAGAAGTACAGATTTTTTACAATGGAGGGTTATGTAATGCTGTCCACTCTTATTCTCCAGCTCTACGGGTCTGATCAGATACATCCACATTATCTTTGTTTAATGGAAATAATAAAGAGCGTTCCTGATTGGACCAAAATTTAAGATAAAGCAACAGTATTCTAAAACAGTTCTCCCCGATACCATGAATGTACAATTAAACTATCCAAGTAGTCACAAAAAGAGAAACTTTTCTCTTTGTTGTTGGACTTTACAGCAAGTAAGTGAAGAGTGAGAGTTATTCCAAATCGCTGTGTTAAAGAGATCTTTTGTGCACTAGGCCTTCTCCCGTCTCTGAACCTTTTTTCCATCAGACCACAGGGGTCTCTGGGATCCAGCTGGTAAATCTATTCCCCAGACTCCCCCTCCTCACCATTCTCTCCCAGTCTCTATTCAGAAGACAGCCAACCAAAGTCCACTGAAAACAGCAGTCGGTCTTGAAGGACAAACCATTACTCACTGCTTCCCTAAGGAGATGATGGAGGCTGCTGCTATTATAGATGCCCTCTTTTTGTGTTAAAGGTTGTTATCAAAGCTGGTATTGTAAGTGGATTCAAGCAATATTTTTTTAAATTAGGGGGTTATGTTTTATGATTTATGTGTTTTAATATTGCAGAACATGAATCTTTAATTAGCTAAATCATATCACTTCACTGATGATTTCATAGCTGAGTTTGGAGGTGTTTGGAGGTGATGAAGGATGGGAAATTGTTCTTTCCAAGATTTTTTGCTTTAACAGTAATCAGCTACTGGCTCCCAGAAGGTCACATTGACAAAGAACTTCCAAACACTGCTTAAAAATAGTCAGTTTTTGCATCTTTAGAAACAACAAAGCAGCTTTTGTTCTGCTGTTCTTCATATTTTCTATGACTCATCTGGTAAAAGTTCTTTCTACATTGTTTTGATCCTAAAAATGGAAGACTCGAGTTCATTCAAATTCATATCTGTCTGTATCTGAAAGTTTGTATATTACCTGTAAATGGCAAGCTGTCATTTAAAGCAGTTAGGCAATGCATCTTCAAAACAAGACAGCATTAAAGGATATGAAAGCCTTATAAATGAAGACCATGTGTTTCATTTCCACATATAGGTGCTGCCTAACACTTAGAGAATTTAATGCAATTTTGAACATATTCCAGGCGGATGAGACGGACACATTTGTTAACATCTGTCAAGTGAATGTGAGTAAAAAAAGCCTTACTCTCTAAAATTAGCTTGACTTATTTATTTCACCATAGTTTAAAGACACATTTAGGTTGTTATATATAATGTTTAGCCATTACATCACAGCCATATACACACATCTAATTTTTATTGGGAGATTATCTTCATGTTCACTGATATATGAAAGTCCACAATGAACAAATTATTAGTGTTTATTGATCTTTATTAACTACACTGTCTTCCCAAGTCTTTTTAAAAAGCTTGTAATAAAGCCAAACTTATATGCAGACATGAGGGAAATGAGCATGGACATAAAATGAGTACCTCCAGAGGCTCATCTGCAGCTATAACGCTGCTTTGAAAGTAGAGCATAAACACACTTCCTGTCTGCAGATATTTGATTTGTATGCCCATAAGGAATAATGCATCGCTTTTTTAGTTTCACTCAACAAAGACTCTCATATGTGTAAAATGATCAGTCCTGTAAATATTAACTGACAGAAATTACTATAAATATTTAGAATGACATGATTTAAAATATGCAAATGCGGCCTTATTAAAAATTGTTGAGGATTTTGTGGTGCATGAGTTTGTTTTCTTTTCAGTAAGTCAAGGCTAGATTCTTCTTTTCTCATGTTCTCTTGATTGCCTTTTTCTCTTACTTTCTAGCTTAGAATTTTCCCCTCTTTCACTTTTTAAAAGCAAAGACTTTTAAACCCATTTACGAAAGACTGAGGTGCCAAAGGGAATAAACAAAATGAGCCAAAGTTTTCGACCTTTGTTTCTGTTGAACATGAGGATAATCAGTTCACTCTCAAACTCCTGGCTTGCATCCGTCCTCTGACAGTTAGACAAATAGATTTTTCCGGACTTTCAGTGTGAGTTAATGTCAGCTGGGAGTGAATGCTCGCTCGACTTGTCCTCCATCCTGTTCTCCCCATTCTCACAGTATGCTGGCCCTCTGTTGACCTGTCTTGTCTGTATGTTGGGTCACTGACTGAGCAAAGAAGTCATGCGTGGTCATCAGTCAGTCGCCTGAATGCAGGCTGACGGAAGCCCGTCTCTTTCAGCTGATCTAAGAGATCGCTTCCTCTTCGACTTGGCCTACACACGCTCTCACAGAGCAGCGTCCTGACCAAAAATAAACTGACTGGAGACAAGAAAAAACATCATGTCCTTCAGCATTACAAAAAAGAAACCAGCAGCGTTTTACCTTACACAAAAGCAACACCACTGTTGAACCTCAACAGGTGAATTTATCTTGACACCTTTTTTTAAATCCATTGATTCATTTAAAACTTCAAGTCGTCACAGGAGTGAGTGGGGAAGCTGTGTAGGAGTCAGAGTTCAGATGGCTCTTTCATCCGTGAGTTAAGCTTAGTGATAAAAGGAAATAGTGCAGGGAAAACGGGGAACCTCTTCCCCTGTCTACATGTCAAGCAGAAAGCAGATGCTTCTCATTTTCCATTCCACTCGTCATCAAGGGCTTTACTATGAGATCGGCATGCAGGGACTTCAAGAAGTCAGGGGGAGAAGTGTTAAGCCAGTCTCCCTTCCTTCTGAACACTACTTTGCCTGTCTCTACCTTTACACATATTTTGTCGTCATCAGCAACTTCCAGTAATTCCCAATGGGGGTGTATGACACCGTGGGGTCTCTTTTGCTTTGCCTCTATGTACCTCACTCTCACCTAATCCCTCCTGCACAAACAGGAGTGAGATGCTAACAATTGGAGCTCCTGGTGTTTGATATAGAGCCTGTGCTTCGCTTTTGGGGGGTGCAGAGACCCATCCCCATCCCAGACTGTGGCAATTTTCCTAAAAGCAGGAACAGAGCTCTTGAGGGAAAGGGTCACAAGCAGATTGGAAAATACACATGCACTTTTGCTGACAGACGCAGGAAAGAGCAACCATTTAAGTTACTGTACGAAAAGTTGTGCAGTTTTTCTGAATGTTTTTGTGACGTGAATGTGGGAAAACATTCATTTTACTGATGTGAGTTAGATAAGAAAGTTGTACTGAACAAGTTACAAAGAGAATCTGGAAAATCAGAACAGTCAAAACTGTTGAGATGCTTGATATGTGACCTTGTGACACAGATTTCTACAAGCCTGCCTTGGCCTGCCATCTCAAAGTGAGATTTAAAAGGGAAAAAATATGTTCTGAATGTGGAATCAAGTCAACCAGGCCCCCTTTTTTATGTTTAATGGAGTCATGGATGCTGGAAAGAAAATGAATGAGCCCCAGCTGCGTGCTACATGTGCACTCACTCAACTATGATGTCATGTTTGCAAACAGTGTCTTAGAAAGAGCAATTATTTTCCACTTCTAGGGAGCATCAGCAGAATGACAGGTGCTATGTTTCCTCCAGGAATCAATGGACCAAGGAGCATCAGTCATCTAGGAGTGCAATGTTGGACAATAAATGTGTAAAAATAAGGTGACAAATGAGGTAACACTTTACAATAGGGGCCACAAAATTTGCGTAGTTACTTGCATAGTTACTGGGGAGGTACTAAGGA
>JBAMHV010000023.1:6716999-6736129 GCA_037177535.1 Pseudomugil gertrudae
TTTAAATATTGGTATCTCCCTATGAGGCAATTGAGAGAAACTCTGCTGCTTGATGAGCATCTGAGTGACTTCATTTTGACGCTGTAGCACTTCATACAGGTCACCAGAGGAAGAATCAGTGTGGTTATGACGATCTGGGTGAGGTGTACTGCTATTAGCATCAAATCTTGCAAAAGATGTTCTTCTGTCTGAAGCACCAACTGTTGGCCTTACATTTAAAGAATGAGACAATTTGCCAGCTTCATGATGTGCACTGTCAAGGTGAAGCTTTCTCGGTCCACTAGGCAGACATTCTGAGAGAGGCTCAAGAAAATCCTCCATTGTCTCCTGAGCATCTTCAAACTCTTCATATACTTTTAATTTAGCATTTGAAGCTGCAAGCTCAGTTTCAATTTCAAGTTGCTCTTTCTTTAGCTTAAGACGAAGTTCCTCCTGTTCTATTGCTTCTTTCTTTTTCATTGCTGCAGCTCTTGCTAACAGTGCTTCACGTTCTGCTTTGATCTTCAGCTTTGCAGAACTAGTTCTGGAAGATGAACTGGAACTTGCTTTAGATGAACTAATGTGTGATGAACCATCATCTTTGTCTTCCTGCGGATCTTTAATGACATTTGCAATCCACTCATTAGTTTCATGTAAGAATTGCTTTAATTCTGAGAATCTGTTCTCGAAGGCTTCTTGATCAGCTTGCTTTTCATCTTCACCAAGCAATTCACATAACTCTTCATTCAGACATTCATACTCTCCAAAGTATTTTTCAAACATTGGCAATGCTTCATCTTTTACTAAATTAACGTTATCTTCGTTTTCCTTTAATTTCTCTAACCCGTTTCTCTGCTTGGTTAGCTGTGCCAACTTTCCTTTTCTCTCTCCTTTCAGTCTCTTGATTTTCTCCTCGTGAGCTTTTTCCGTGGGCTTTGGTGCCCTCTTCTGGTCACTATGCGTAACTGCGTCACTCTCCGACATCTTGTTTTACTCATGAATCTCCACACATAAACTGTCACAATTCCTCGAATCATCCACAGTTTCTTTCTCTTCTTCAACGTTCACAAACACTTGCAAAAAGAGCTTTTAAATGTGTAGGATTTAAATGAAACTCAATGTCTTTTAGATAGCAACTCGGAGCAGCATTGCTACTGACGTTAGCATCGTGGTTAGCGTTAGCAGCGCCATTAGCGTTAGCATCTTCAGAAGGTTATTAAAAGTCCTTGATAATATCAGACTTTATCCTCGTAAAATCTTCAGGATGCAATCACTTTTACTCACGACAGTCCAGGCTTTCTTGAGTAAATACTTGAATATGGGTGCAAGTATCAGCTTCTTTTGTTTGGTATTTGTTAGCAGTTGTTGCACGAGGTAGGCCGTGTTCCACTAACCGGCTTCTTTGTCCGTGCCCGTGAACTGTCCTTGGCTTGTTGTCCTCACAAGGGCTTTTTGCAGCTCTTTCGGCGTTAACTTTTAAGGAGAGATCTTTTTTGACACAGTCCTTTCACAGTAAGCAAGTCTTTGACTAAGATGTGGGTGCAGCGGGGCTGATCCACACTAGCTCTGGACCTCAGGCTTCTTTGTACTCAACACGCATTCTAAAATAAAGTCTCAAAAATAATTCTTCTTTGGGTTGTTTTATTGGTTTTAAACAAAAATAAAACGTACACAAACTAACTTAAATCTAAAGACTTTCTTTCTAATAAAAATTAAATGCAGTGTAGGTCAAAGACTGTATTGCTATGTAGTCCAGTAGCTTCTGAACCTATTTTCTACTGGCTTCTCAGTCTCTGTCCCAAATCAACCAATCAAATCTCTAGCAGCCAAATAACTAAAACAATATAGAAAGCAAATGGCTACAACACCACTCATATTGATCAAACTCAATTGGGCTTATCCCAGCAAACACGTGTTCTGCTTGGAAATGCTACAGCTCTTTGAAAACATCATTCATGGATGGATACAAAAATATTCTGCCACCGAAAGAGATTTATTTTGGGTTCAGAAAATGAAAGGCAATTATAGTACATTCTAATGAATCCTCTTGATGTTGCTCAACAATGTACACTAGCTTCTATGCCTTGTAGCATCTATCAGCTCCCCTTCTTTCAGGGATTTGTTCATCTTTTGTTTCAGAGGCATTTAAATATTTCATTTTTTTCAGAATACCAAGAAAGCATAATAACAGAAATAAACCTGTGGTCTGTGTACAAAACGCCCAACAGACTTAAAGCTGAAATCCACCAAAGAGGGGATTAATACAGTTCAGTAATGTCCAAACTGCACAACAAAAAAGAACAACAGCTTCCACTGGAAACTGCTGTGAGACCAGAGCTGCACCTCCACTGGTGGGCCTCAGCCAATTCATTCCAATTACTGCAGTTTCAGACAATAAAGGTTTGTAGTGTGGGTTGATGGATGTGCTCTCTTCTTAAAATATAATACATTAATATTTTAGGTTGGAGTTGCAGTATGTTAGAAAAACATCCATTTATCCATCCATCCATTGTCTTTAGCCACTTATTCCAGTTGATGGTTTGAGGGGACCTGGAGTTCATCCCAGCAGCCATCAGCAGAAGCCAGGTACTCTCCAGAGCCAGTCCATCACAGTTAATCAAACAAACATGCAATAACCTATACCACTGTTAAACACTGCAGAAAGATTTGCATATTATAATACATATTTAAACAAATGGCTCTAAGCCTTTGTGAAAAAGAAAAGCTGTATTTAATTTCTTTTACGTGTGGATCTTAGTTGCAAAACATGAACAAAAGCAAAATTTCTTCGAATAGAATTATTAGTTAATACTGATTTAATTAGATCTCACTTTGTCTTTTTAAATATTAATATTTCACATGTTGACATTGTGATAATGATTCATGTTTTATAAACTGTGAAGACCCAATGATAACAGCTATATCTCATATTGTTTATTATGACAATAGCCTCATTAAAATAATAGCTCTAACAGGAAAAGCCATAAATTGGATTTAATGCTAGGCAAAACGTATAATTGATTCACTTAAAGAAGACATGGACATCTTATGACCTCCATTCTGCCTCTCATTCCTCACTCATGATCATAGCCGGCTCTTCATGGGAGGGTCTTTTTACTGGAAACAGTAAGAACCTTTGAGACTGATCTGTATGTAATTTATTGTCCTGTCGGCGGGGAGGAGACTGATATAGTAATCTGGGCAAGGGATCTCGCAGATTCAGTTCTGTGTCAATGGCTAGGTACTGCTGAGAGACTTCAGCATGAGTCAACCCTCCCTCCATTCCTGTTTTACACCCTCTCCCTTTTCCCTAAATCTAAACCAACACAGAATACAATAAATATATGTCATGAGCTGTAACAAAAGCCCTCCACTGGGAATATGAATCACCTCTGTGGATATTAGATGGTTAACTTGGAATAATAAATGCATGGGACAACAATTTTATGTTCACATAGTTTTATCTCCCACAATAATCTGGGTTTTGGTTATTAAACTCTAGATATGAGCACATATACACTTTCCTTTCTCATTTCTGCAGAAACCATAAAAGCAAAGCGTCTATTCATATCCTTCAAATCGATGCATCACAGTCATGATCTCATCAAAGAAACATGAGGTGATAGCATTAACTCAGTGCACTAAATCCAGCCCTGTTCCTCCCTACTAAAGTAAAATTTCATATTTCATGTAATGCATTGTCCTGTCTCTGCACCTTTTTTGCTGTAATGGACTGTTCTGGTTTGGTATGCAGCTAAAACGTGTTCAAAGAGCTCCAAGTGTTCAAGGCTTTGAGGACGCCTCTTGAATTTTGTTGATAATTTAAAGAGATTTTTTTGGCCACTTTGGTGGCAGCACAACACTTTGTAAACACAACTTTGACTTTGACATATATCCTTTTCTTTATGTAACATTAAAAGTACTGCACCCACTGATGTTGCTCCAGTAAACAACTTTACTATTTTACAGTCATCCTGAAAATAGCTTGACCTCGAGTCACACAATACTGTATCAGAATTTATCAGCACTGTTTGACCATTAATCCTTTATTCTAGTTTTTTTTTTTACAAACAGACTCCAAATCGCTGACCTGGAATCAAAGTGACAGACCTTGATTGTTGTTCATGCAACAGTGTGCACTATGATTCTCCTCTAAAGAGCTCCACAAACATAAGAATGTAACCCATTGTTACACGTTTAAATCAATACAAAATGTGATTAGTATGAGCTAGCTACAGTTTTTATTAATATGTTGACATTTCACTCCCTAAATTTCAAAATAATAAAAAATATCAGTTACACATGCTACAAAGTGTGAAGCATAAAGCTTAGGCTACTAACTTTATCATTTAAATAAATATACAAAAAATATACAAAGATACAAAATCTTTTTAAAAAATGGATGAAAATGTTTTCAGACATGTTAGAATATACCCTGAGTTTTTTAAACTCTGTAAAATAAGGAGCATTAATGTACATTTGGCTACATATTCATCTAAAATTCCATCCATTCATTATCTATCGCTTATTCTCTGAATGGGGTTGTGGGGGTGGCTGGAGCCAATCCCCGCTGACATCAGGCATGAGGCCGGGTACACCCTGGACAGGTTGCCAGTCCATCACACATCGACAAACAACTATGCACACTCACACTCCTGGGCAATTTAGAGTCGCCAATCAGCCTATCCAGTTGATGTCTTTGGACTGTGGGTGGAAGCCGGAGTACCCGGAGAGAACCCACGCTACCACGCAAGCACGGGGAGAACATGCAAACTCCACACAGAAAGGTTACGGGTTGGATCTCCCCCAACCAAGGCTCGAACCAGCAACCTTCTTGCTGTGAGGCCACAGTGCTAACCAACTGCACCACCGTGCAGCCCGATCTAAACATCTGAAATATTACACTTGGATGCCTTTGGACTTTCTGTGCGACACATTTTCTAAACTTTTTTCTAAACTTGTGTTGCTCATTTGCTGTTATTGTGTGGAACAAAGGTTGATGGTTTCAATTTCTTGCAGCATATTTTCCATTTGCCAGCAGTGTACTCGTTTCACCGTGTGATATATGTTTTCAAGCGTTCTCTGAGGTCAAACCTTGCACTTAGCTCAGATACTAAAAGCTTGGCTGGACCCTGACAACTGCTGCTTGTGATTTTTCTGTATTTGTCAGTTTTGTTATTATTGCTGACCCCTTCTCATAACAGCACGTTATTCAGTACATTTTACTCACAAACAGTCATGGGTGTCTCTTAAAAGCAGTTCTTTATAACCTCTCGTGAAAAAAACAACTAAGTTAAATCAAATCAGTCATATTGGTGATGGGACCAAAACACTCTTAAGAAGGCCATTTTAATTAGCTCTTATCAGAGGTAATTAAACACTTATTGGAATATTATTTTAAAAAAGCTGTGAAGATGAAGTGAAAGTGGCCACAGAGTCCTTTTAACACCACGAAGCACTCGAGAAACTAAATGTGCTAACTCAGCAGCCTCTGCAGAGTAGCCACCTTGAAAGAGGCCAGATGTAGAAATATATTACCTTCACTCTATATTTAGAGGCAAGCACGTTTTTCTGGTTTCCAGAACAGGGTGACAGACGTTCTGTTGGTCAGACCTCACCTGAGCCAGGCTGTTTTTACTCTAAACCAGACACTTCCTCCCCACCCACTTGCTGCCAGGCTTTGCTCAATAAACACAAACTTAGTTCACTTTCTCAACTCTGCTGCGACTTGACAGGTGGTCCGTGAAATTATACCTGGGAATGTAACAGAAAGAAAAGTTTATGGTGACATATGTAAACCACAGATGAATATTGCAGCTTTTTATTAAACTGTGATGATGAGCAGGTGTGCTTACCAAGCAAAGGAGCCGCAGCCCTTCAGTGTTCACCATGATGAGCTGCTGTGCTTGAACCAAAATTCAAGCACTTTTTCACACTGGTTTTATCTTTCTGTTTTTTTATGTCCACCCCTTCACTCTGCTTCCTCAGGCCAACTGTTATTACCACGGCGAGGTAGAGGGTCATGTCGACTCAGATGTCAGCCTCAGTGCTTGTGCTGGGATTAAGTAAGTGTGTCACACGGTTTGTTTTCCACTTTCACATGTCAATTCTGTTGATAAAATACTGTTGATCTAACATTTGAATGAACTGCTCCATTGGTCAGAAAGCCAAAGAAAAAGTTCATCCTGCTTTTTCTTGTTGAATTGATAGTCTTGTTTTGTTTTTATTGATTGTATTTTTTCTAATTCTCCGAAATTAGTTGAATTTTACAGCTGCCAAGTCAGGCAGGCTGAAATGGCAGAAAAATATCATATGTTAGGCACTGGATGAACTCAAATCGGCCCTTACTTTCATGCTTTCTGCATAATATCTTGTTTTTCCCTTTTTGGCATTAATCCATACTCACAGAGGCTCACGCGCTTGTAATCTTGAACAATTTTCAATAAATAAATGTCCAATTATTAATAATTTTTGTGCTTTTTAGTTGAGCTCTCTCTAACTTTTTGACCTTTATATTTTAGGTACTATTTACCAGGAGCATAACTTCATGAATAGCCACTAACATAAGCTGAGTAGATGCCTTGTTTGTACTGCAGAGATGGACTTATTGTGAGGCTTTAGACTACAGAGTAGCTTTACTGTTGGAAATACTTTGTTTGCAGATGTCAAACAGGAGAAGTGATTGCAGCAATATCATTGGACGCCAACAGGAATGTTTTCATAAATCAGCCAAAAACCTACACCCTCTTCAGAGTGATTTATATGTCTGTGTAGCCCTGGCTGCTGACCTTTGTCATCATATTCATTTGTTTAAATCAGTTTCTCTGAAACCTGCCTCCACAGTGACAAATCAACAGATTGTTTGCCCTGTTTTTGACAAAAGGCTACATTGCCTCTGCGACCCGTTCACAAAGATAAATAGTTTGTGGCTTGAGTTGGAAGCAGTTAAGCTTGTGGGGGTGATTTGGTTTTAGTTCATGTGGTTTTGCTCAAGGTTTAGCCGATCACCCCTATTTGTATAAATTCACCGAGGGAAGATGGTGTCACATTAAATCACAGTGGGTGCAAGTGAAATGTGAGAAAAAAAATAAAGAAGACGTAAAAAACCACATTAGGTGACAAAAAAAACATGGTAAATATTAATGACCTGCCCTAGCTGCTAATGATCACAGCAAAATCAATCAAAACCTGTTAATATTCTAGTTCTTTGCTGTACGTGGGATTAATTTAAATAAGATTTCAGTCTACATTTTTTTTTAATTCCTAAAATCCTAAAATCTGACAGCCTGTTTCTCTTGCTGCAGGGGTTTTATATCTGTTGGAGGAAGATCTTACGTGCTGGAACCATCCACAGATCGCTCTGATGGGACTCACTGGATTTACTCCACAGAACACCTCAATTTTTTCCCTGGCACATGTGGCCACGATTTCAACGTGTCCTACCCCACAGCGCATGCAGACAGCAGTCCATTCAAGGCTTTCAGCTCAAGAGTAAGCGATTTAATTTAAACTGCCTATATGTCACCTCCTCATTCCTAACGGTAACTAAAGAGATTGCGGATAACGAGGTGTGACTCTTCAGCCATTTTTATGAACAGCTTTTTCTGCGTTTTTGTATTTGAGTACTTTATGAGCAGAGATGGAGGGGTTCGTTTTTTTTAGAAAACAGCACGATGTTGACATTGGTGCACTGTTAGATTTCTCTGATAACTCCAAGCACTTAACCAGAGTACACATGATCTTTAGGTCAACTCTTACAAAATAGAGATTTTTTTTAAACCATTTGTCCTCATTAGCTAATTAAAATCATTGGCAAATTAGTTTAATGTATTGGCTTCTAACTTAGCATGTGGACTCTGCTTTTAACGAAAAAAAAACATTTACTTTGAAAATAAAGCACCTTTTACCAGAGGGGAATGAGGGCAAGAGCCATCTTCTCATTTCTGATTAGTACTCAGTCACGCATTTAACATGATCAGATCCAGTTCAAGTGGTTGCAGCAGTTCTTCAAAATGCTCGGCCCTCTCCTCACTGTAGCCACACTCAATGCTCTCAGATTTATTCATTTACTTTTTGCAGTAGATAGTAAGCTGTCTCTCAATGTTCCTCTATTGGAGATTTTATGGTTACAAATTGCTGCTTTTTTAAAAGTGAAGAGGTCTTCAACACATCAATATAACATTACCTTATCATTATGAATGCTGTAATGTAACATGCAGAATCATGTAACATGACACTGCTTTACTCAATCATCACTTGTGTTGTTGTTAACCCACCTGGTCTCTCCACTAGCAGTTTGTGTGTGCAAGTAGTCCATCCACAGCAGTTAATTGAATCAATTCATAGTAATGGACCATATTTAACATACTGTAATGGTTAACGCCATTACTTCAACACTGCTGGCAGCTGCCACCACCCTTTGAGATGGCTGATGGCACAATGTGCAACACAAACAGCAATGCATTTTTTAGCACAGCACATCATGTTTGGATCTCTTCATATTTTCGGACGTAACACCGCCTAACATTGGCATGCTCTGCCTAAAGCACCTAGCTGATAACATGCAACCAACCAGACTGTGAAACTGAGAAACTGAAACAGCATTGTGAATTTGCTTTTACTAACTCTTTATTTTAACCAGACTCAAAGCACTGAACAACACTTAGAAAGCTGTTTTTCAGCCACTAATTTAATCATCTTGGCAGCACCGGTTTTTCATGTAGCCAGTTTTTAAAACTAAAGAGTTTCACTTTATATTTCTCAGATTTGAATCTATTTCTTTTTGCATTCACTACTGAAATCTTACCTGTATTTTAAAAAAGGCTGTGAAAAGAGAAAACTTCCCACAAACCAGGCAAGGTGAGAAATGCTTCAGCCTACAGTATATTTAGAATCTGACTGCATAGAGTATATAAAAAATCACTCCAACTCTCTACAAAAAGATAATTTGCAATGTAGATATTGGTAAGAGGTCTGCAATATGTTTTAAAGGCTACTACTTGTTGAATTATTCACTCAATCTGTCCATCTGAATCTTCCATTAGTGCCCTAGAGTGTATGGAGAGCTGCAGTTGTTAAACGCCTTTGCAGAGTGCATTGGCTGTGAAACGACAACGTTTGCTCTGAACATGAGATCTGACTGAAAGCTTGTACATCCTCCATCAAGACTTGTCCATCCAGAAATATAGAGATTGCTTTAGAAAAAACTTCCACCTCATCATACTCCCTACACTTGGCTCCTCACCACCCCTTGGGACATGGAGATAAATCATATGGGCCAAGGCCCAAGGGAGTCTGTAACCTCAGAGAGGATAGGACTACATAGATGATGAGCACTGATAAGTGAAAAACACAGATTCCAGTGATCCCTCTTAGTGCTGAAGAAAGGCAGGCGTAGATAAACATGGCTGATTTAGCAGATCAGCACAAACAGCAAGAGAGATAGTCGGTAAGACGAAACAGATGTTCATTGGCTTCTCGAGAGTGCAAGCAAACATTTCATTACAACAATGCAGCTTAAATACGAGGAACTTTCTTTGGAATTAAAACTTGTTTTTATGGTTTATGAGCATGCAAGCTAAGCCGTCATCTACTTTCCCCTTTTTGCTCTTCATTGATTTATTCCCCAATGGGGGATTTTCTAATGTTTTACATGTACAACTTGATTTCTGTTGGTGATTAAAGTGCTGGCTCTGCTTGCAGCTATTGTTTGGAGCCATAAGAGAGCTGCAAAATTCAGCATGAGCAAATAAAACTTAACAGCACAAAATAGAAGAATCTTTTTGAGAGACAGACTGGGGATGAAGGCAGAAAAATACCAAAAACTAAATCTTGTTTTAAAAAAAAGATCTAATTTCCAGGGATGAGAGATTTTTTCTGGTGTACTCTGTGTTCTTTTTTTTATTATCCCACACTGTTTTATTCATTTAGAATAATATGACATTTCTGAGGCACCAAGATGTATCAGACTGAGGACACAACAACAAAACAAAAGGTAAATAAAAGAGAAGATGACGCAGTAGATTGCTTTTAGAGGGGAAAAAAGGGAGAAGTCTTGTAAGAAGGAAAGCGAGGGTACACCAGAAAGTGAATGTCTTGAGTAAGATTGGTTGTACTTGACAGCAGGTGAGCAAGCTCACCGCAGCATGTTACGCAAGGGACTGAGGTAAGTGCTACATTGATAAGCTACAGCGTGCCCTGCTTGAGGGTTTTAAGATAAAGAGGTGTTGGAGAGTGTTACCTCCGATAAGGTGGAGAACGCTGGAAAAATGTGATAGGTGACGCACAACTATAGCACGACTTCATGCAAATCTATATTTTGTGTCCAAGTGGAAAATGTTTTATTTTTTAAGAATCCTTTCCTTAAAATAAGAATTTCACAGATTTACTTAAATCCTGTTAACTTTTCTCATTTGATACTATAAGTTGAAATATTGTAGTGATGATTTATTTGTTTAATATATTTTTTGTCTTTTGTTGAGCATAGAAGATGTGCATGTTGCTCCTATTAACTCCAATTACAAATTTATACAGTTTAATACATTTATGAACCCAAGATTATTGGTTCATTCTGTGTTTGGGCTCATAAAAGTTTAATTAGATGTTTAAAAAAACCTTTAAACCATAACAAGTCTTTGCTTTGGGTGAATTTTTGGATGTTATCCCACATAAGTTAAACAAGAAAAGGATTAACCAGGATATGTCTAGCGATGCTATGTTTGAGCTAATCTGCCAGACTTTGTATCACCTTTATAAATCAGAAGTTTTGCAAGTTTAATACGTTCCTTCAGTGTGCCAGTACCAGTAACCACAGCAACCAAGGCCTCATTAAACCAATCTTTTAAAAATGATTTCAATCACTTACATTAAAAATCTATAAATGCAGTAACACCATCATTATCTCAGTTGCATTAGCACCAATTCTCTCCAGTTTAACAACACTGATCTGGCTGCAGAATCTGCAGAATCACAGATTAGTTCTAATCTTATGTTCATCATCTAAATTAAGGTAATCTAATAGCCCCCTTTCATCAATTGCTATTAACAACAGAAGAAAACAATAAAAGCCTCACAAATACCTTAAAAAATCTGACATGTAAATTTAACCAAATCTCTTAGAAATCAGAAAAATATTAATATTGAAATACAATGAAAAGCGATCAAAACTCAAAATCTCACAGAAAATGACACATTATTGTTTTAAGACTGATTAGAAACTAAGCCTACATCACCAGTCAGCTTTAGAAACACTGAACAATCAGCTCAACACTCGTTTGTTTTTCTTTCACAAAATCATCCTGGTTCAACTGACACTAGATTAGATAAACCACATGGTCTGTAGACTTCTATAGCAAATGTAAATAGAACATAGATCAAGTAATTGCTAATGTTTCATCTAAACAGAAATCCTTGATTTCTTTTATAATCGTATAGAGAAAAAACTGAGGCAACGACTTCAAACCTTCAAGAAATGCACAGTATGGAGAAAAATGATCCAATTGCAAAGGCCCATCAAAGTGGGCGACGCAAACTAAAACTCCCATAGCAACTGAATCCTTAACCTTTACCGCAGGCTACTTCATCACTGTCACCTACCCCATTTCTTATCTGTTTCCACCGTGGAGGCATATACTTTCCCGTTAATGCCAGGGAAATAATGAAATGTGCATTGTGGAAAATAACTGAACTGTTTTAAAGCCCCTCAGCCATTCATCACACATCGCTGGAATGACACCGGCGTATCAAAGAAATATCATAACCGTTCACATGCAAAGATCATCTAGATTTTACATTCCCCACCAAAATCTTTTTTTGCTGAACAAAATGAAGTGTAAATCTTGTCAGTGTAGAGGAAAAATCAAAGTGAAATAGCGAGGACACAAGATAAATATTAGCTGCTGTCATCAGTTTATGTTATTCTATTATCAAACAGGATGATTGCAGTTAATGAGCTGCATTTTGGCTGATTAGGCAAATATATATCTGAGAAGCTTCTGGTTTTTTTTTTTCATCATACCTTGTTTCATGTGCATATTAAAGCTTCCGTGTAAAAGAGAGACTTGTGTCACATTTATATGACACGGTAAGTAGATTTTACAAAAATGAAAGCATCTGACACAAAACGCAGAAGCCAGCATTTCCCCACTCCATGTGCAGTTCCATGTTTATAAAGATAATTGCTGTAAATGAAATAGCAAATTCTCAAGTGAAACTCTAACCAACTGGGTTTTTTTTCAGAAAAGAGATGTTCTTATTAGCATAATGTTCATGTATCTGACTCCAGTGTCCTCCAAGAGACTTGGTAATCACCATAGGGTGAATTAAGAGCATGCTTGCCCATCCTGGCTTATCTTTGGGGAAGGAAGATAAGGGCAGAGAGCTGCCAGGCCAGCAAGGATAAAGAGGCTCAGGTTGAAAGAGAGCCATGGAGAGAAGGCAGAACCCTTAGCCAGCAGGATAGTCGAAAGACAGAGCAGGTGAAACAGATTTAAGCTTGACATGTGGCAAAAAGCGAGTTTCTGCCCAACACACCATAAGAGAATCATAGATATGCTCCTTGGCCAGGGGCTGCGTGTTATCTACTTGTTCAGAAAGATTGAATTGTGGCAGTCTTTGACCACACTAGAAGAGATAAACAGAGAGCAAATTCAAGATGGCAGAAGTGTTCACGCTGGTACGGTGGTCACGTTCCTGTGAAATTGTCACAGAAATCAGTACATATAGCATCACATTTCTCTTTCACATATTGAAAGAAGAAATGAGGTGCTATTGTGTTTTATTTTGTGTTAACAGTGCGAGCAGCATAGTCCAGAAAAGGTTTTTTTTTAGTTAATAAGTTAGCTCTTGTGTGGTGTTATCAGAGGCTTGTGTGACCTTAGCAGCTCTTACTGGGCTGACATAAAGGGTAGCTGATTGCTTTGTGCTGATTCTCATTTCTTCTGCGTTTTGTGTGGAGTGGAGTGTAGGTGAGATTCATAATATCGAGTGCCCACCTGATGAATTCATGCTGCCCTGCGTAATACCATTCTTCCTTCCTCTATGTTCTCTTTCCATACTCTTTTCTTTCCATCACTCAGGTTATCACTTTGTCTTTTCCACCCTTCAAACCTCCTTAATTTATTGTTCTCCCTATTGCATCCATATCACTTCTCCATCTTTCTTTTTTTATCTCCTCTTCTTCACACTATATTGTTGTTCTTTCTTCCAGCATAGACGCCACGTCCAGACAACAACCAAGTATGTGGAGCTCATCATCGTGGCTGACAACAGAGAGGTACGCAGAAGTCAGGCGGTCTTAACCTTGTCACCCTCCTGCTGAATGCCACAGGAAAGAGGTTCAGAGGTCATGTGCTGAGCTGCCCTTTCCCCGTGAGATGTAGATAGGATGGCTCCACTATGGCTTTGTTGTCGCCTCTGATGTGTCTACGTACTCATCTGTTTCCCTCTTCTGCTTCTTCTACATCTTCCTGCATACATTATAGACCACTTGACTCACAAATGAGATTTGATCTGCTCTCTGAATATCACAAAACTTAGGATCTAAAAGACGCTTCTCGCTAGTGAGAGACAAATAGGTCATCATTGCCTGATTTAGAGCAGCCAAACAAAGGTTGGCTATAAGACAAGATGGTTAAGGTTATCTCTTTAGCCCATAAGCTCCACTGAGGCGCTCTTTGATGATAACAGCCTCAGCGAAGCAAAAGCAGAATTAACATGATAGAAGTTGTTCCTCGGCTCACAGGGACGAACCTTCCACAGCCAGCGCATTGCTAAAATGTTCTAAATCCTGTCAGGAGTGGGCATCTCATCGTTGTTTCTGTGTTTTCATTCTATCTGCTTGTGTTTTTAAGTTTCAGAAACAAGGAAAAGATGTGGAGAAGGTCAAGCAGAGGCTGGCTGAGATTGCCAATTACGTGGACAAGGTAACAGCTAAGAAAGAGCGAGCAAATGCAATGCTGGAATGTGATTTATTAAAGGGTCACATCAAGCCTAGTGAGAATTATCCGACCTGTGAACGAGGGCTGATTAGATTATGAATGGAAGATCAATTTCAGCACTAAGCTAAAGCCAGTACCATCATGTAGTGTGTCGTTTTAATAAAATAAGGGCAAAAGATGATTTATTCATATAAATTATAAGCCCTTTGTCAATTTAAATTACTTTGTTATAGAACTTGTATTGTTGTAGGTGGAGATAGTAAGATAAATGAGATGTGCCACAAACTGAAGTCACATGTCTCTCTGCTTCCTCCTCTTTCCCTTAACTTTCAGTTCTACAGGGCTTTAAATATCCGAGTTGCACTGGTGGGCCTGGAGGTGTGGAGTGATGTGGACAAGTGTCCCATTACCCAGGACCCCTTCACTACGTTGCACGAGTTTCTCGACTGGAGGAAGGTCAAGCTGTTACCCCAGAAGCCACATGACAATGCCCAGCTAATCAGGTGCATCTATAGAAATGTAAACCAGGACATTGTTTTTAATGTGTCTTCCTCCTAAATTATTACAAGACTAAATGTCTTGAAGTGGGTTTTATGCTGTCAAACTACATACAAAGGATGGATTCAGCAGCCTTAGAAAGGCCTTTGGACACCCCTTGTTTTACATTAGATTTTTTTTATTGAAGGAAGTGGAAGTTGTAGTTAATTGTTGATAATGCCATTTTTAATGCACATTACTTTTTTATTCACCTTTTTTTAAAAGGTTGCTCTTGTTATTGTATATTAAGCATCAAGAGTGGACAAAAAGGGTCAGGGTTAGCTTTGGTACCAGTGTGGGTGCAAATTTAACAACTGTGTTCTGTGTTTTAGTGGGGTGTACTTCCAGGGTACCACTATTGGAATGGCACCCATCATGAGCATGTGCACAGCAGAGCAGTCAGGAGGAATCGTCATGGTATGTAAATGTATATAAATGCTTTTCCTCAAGATGAACATATATTCGGTTTATTATTCAGCTCATTTCTCTCCTCCATCTTTCTGTCAGTGATATTTGGTTAATTATTGACATCACTACTGTTTTACAAAACTCTCAAATTTCTCCTTTAATCTACATTGAGGGAAGGATTCCTGAGCTGTTTTAGCTTCTTTTTTTTCCTTTGGTAGCAAACACATCATTGCGTCTTTCTCCAGGAAGGCCAAGCAGAGGATATGTGCCTTACTCTCCACTTTAATAATAATAATTCAGTGTATATCGATTGCACAAGTGGAAATCTTCAGATTTTTAATGAGGTGCAATAAAGGACTGAATTTAAGCCTGAATGAAAATGCAGCAGTATGTCGTAAATGAATGGCCATTACGTCTACAGCCTTGTACGATGTGCTTAAGACATGTTGCATTAACACAAATCATGCTACTTTTTTACACTCAGTGTCTCTGGGTAAGTGTTTGTGAGGCCCCACCGGCTAGTTTACAGTCTGTCCCCAGATTCCTTTTTTCTTTTTATCCTCCCAGATGGTAAGGAAAGAAAATCCCCCCATAGTTAAGATTACAGACAAAAAGGATTTAGTTTCAGCTGCTAACTTTCAAGTAAAATTACAACAATTTTGTTTAAGTCATACCACTTTGTTTACCCATTAGTTTGACTTTCCCTGGGAGCCTCATTGTTATTCTGCGAGGCAGTTAAATCTTAAACATCCATCCTCAGACATCTGGAATCTCCATGTACCAGCCGTAATTGTTACACTGATTTAATTGGTGTGATGAAAAGCACAGCAGTTGCATGAAGTGCCCTCTTGAGCTCTCTAGCCTTGTCTGTTGTGTCTATGTTTTTCCAGGAAACATAGAGGTTGTTTTTTTTTTTCTTTAATAAAGCCAGGATACTCGGTTGGATTGCAGTGCTGACAGCTGATTTTTGTTACTTTCAAAAGCCCCCAGCAGAGCAGCCCGTCAGTGTGAGCTCGAGCACCACTGAATAATGCACAGTCTCTGAAGATTCTAGAGGCAAGGTGCTGCTAACACGCAGGTCTGCATCTGTGAAGAGCTGATAGCTCCTGCACCTACATTATTTAACTGGCCTCTTTATGCGTTCATGTTTTACACACCTTGCAGGAAACCCTCAGCCTCAACAGCCGCTTTCACCCAGCACGTCATTGTTGCTGCGTCTCATTTTATTGGATTTTTAATTCTGCGTGTTTGCTAAATTACCTGCAATTTTCAATTTGTCATTTGGGACATTTTCTTTTGTCCCCAGCTGCTAGTTTTGCTCAGTGGATGTCTTTGTTTGTGCGAATGAAGCAGCATGTTCGGCTCTGTCAGAGCTTGTCGAGCAAGCTGAAGGTGACGGCACACAATCTGCTTCTGCCTCTCATTCTAGCGCGACAATGTTAAACAGATGAAATGCTCTAATAAGAACTGAAGTCACTAAATTGTTTGTTTAATTCTGGCTACATGCAGTTACATCCTCCTTTGAGATGTGTTGCTGTAGTGGCTCCTACAGGAAGCAACAATTTACCTTGTATTGATTTTTTCACTTATTTTTATTATTTGATGTTTTATTCAGAATATGCCATCATGCTATCATAATATGTTTCTAATTAATAGTTAGTATCTGAACGCTCTGAACTTGACAAACTTTATGATTGGGCTTTGTTTCCTGCCTAGAAATATAAAGATGAATGTGGCTCATACAGTAAATAGCTTTCAGAACAGATTTTGGTGAGCCGCAACTGGACACTCGGTTTTTCTGACTGCTTTTAGGATCATTCTGACAACCCCCTGGGTGCGGCGGTCACTCTGGCCCACGAACTTGGGCACAACTTTGGAATGAACCACGACACACCAGAAAGGGGATGTGGCTGCAGGGTGACAGTGGATCGGGGAGGCTGCATCATGACTCCCTCCACTGGGTGAGTTACACTGTTTTTAACCGTCAAAAGTCAAAAGATTAACAAAATGGGTAGCTTTTATTTCTTTCTAATCAGTATTGCCTGTTGTTTTTTATGTTTTAGCTTTATTTCTAACAGCCAAAACTGGAAACCAGAGCCATCATTTAAAAAAAATATCCTAGATTGCAACTTTAGGTAAACGTTGTTCCACTAACTCTCTTTTAGTAATGTATTATGTTATAAACAGTGAAAATATGAGGCTGTTTAATTGTTGGGCCATTGAGTTTATGGGAGATTCAACAGCTGTGCTAATGCCTTGAGGCAATGTGACTCACTCTGAATGGGAAGTCAATGGTTCATTGGCAGTGCATGGCCCATACAACACAATTTAAGTTGCTGATTCTCCAGCAGAATTAGAAAATCTGCACGTTGCCCATATGACACAAATACCCTACAGCTTTGCACAAATCTACACAATGTTTTGCATCTGATATTATATCAACACTAACTTTAAGCACATAAAAACCGCCTCCATGTATTAACGTGTTTAACATCTTGGAGCTGACTCTGCAGAAGCTTGGGGATGCTCTGGGTGGAAACACTGAGTTATCCGTTCCAGCAAATCTGAGGTCTGCTGGTGTGGGAGCCGCAGACTGGTGTTTATGCTGGAAACATTTCTTTGTATTTGATTTGGAGCAGACCCATAAAAAGCATGGGGAACGTTCTCAATTATAGACTTAGAAAGCAATGCACTAGTTTAAGGTTTATAGATTTATATTAAAATCTGATTGAGGGTATCCCTGGTTGAAAACTTAGCCCTAAAATATGTGCAAAGCATTTTATAAACAAAAGCTTGGCTTGTTAAAGAACAAATAAAAAGTTTTTGTCTTGCTATTGTTCTCTAACTTCTCCATGGCTCTGTCCTTTACACAGACAGAGTGAAGCTTTTCTTTGATATACATGCAACTTTAATGTGTGAAAATCTCTCTGCAGCTTCACATTAATAGTCAAGTACCTCTGCAAACTGTATGTGACACAGGTTTCATGGAGGGAAAACATACAAGCTCAACCTTTAACTATGTAAACTATGTTACAGGTCATATGTAAATCAGTGATAGCTTTACTAAATATGAAGGAGAGAAAAAAAATCTGACTATTGAAGCAGAAATAACATAAATTAAGCAAAGAACATATATATATATATTTGTTTTTCTTGCTTCCTACTGAGGCTCTTTTTGCACCACAGGAGGCTATAAAAAATTGCATTGTCTCCGGCTTTAAATAACCCCCAACACTTCTCCTCACCAAGGCATATTGATGATGCGCTATTTAGTCCAGTATTGGGTAAATAATACATCTAAAAAAAGGTTGTATAAGAAACCTATTTTCCAATTTCTTTTGTTTAGTTCAGCATCATATATTACTCCTTGAATTTGTGCTGCAGTTCAGCTTTAAACAACCACAAAGAATTAGTTTAATGGACTTGTGAGATGAATGTTATGTTTTTCTTCTCAGGCAATCAGCTCTTTTCAAAGCACAATCTGATCATATTGATGGCTCCACACAAGGTCCTTGATTGAGCCGGTGCAAGAGGCTCACTGATTATCACATCTTTTGTCCATTGATTAAAAGTTCTGAGAAGATTCAATTGGTCAGAAGCACCTGTTGTGCTATCATTTTTATTTGATTGATTTCTTATATGATTCAACTAAAGAATAGGAATGCTGTCTTTGTTACTATTTTGATATCTGGAAACCTCTGTTGGCCTTGTAGCCTCAAGAATAATGAAATCCAGTAAATTCTTTTTGCACTTTGGAGAGGTTTTAGGGGCAGTTTGTTGTTGTTTTTTCTCTTGTTTTCTATTCAATTCCATTTCAATTTTATTTATACTGTATAGCCCAGCACACACAGTTGATCATACAATAGCAGACATAACACACAATAAATACACAATAAACACAAGTAATGACTATACTAAACTAAGCAGACCCAGGACATCCCTGTCCTTAGATCCTCCTTCTCGGTAAGGAAAAACTCCTAAAAAACCAGTTGTGGGGGAAAAAAGAAACCTCATGGAGCCAACATTGAAGGAGAGATCATCTCCCAGGATGGACAGGCAAATGTGCCTTGGACTGTTATCAATTAGCTCATCTAAATTCTAAAATAACACAGTTCAGATTTGTAGCCTGCGGCAGGAGGGCTTCATCCAGACAGGGGAGCAGGGGTGGGTAGGGGATCAGGAGGTCCTTGGAAAGTGAGGGTGAGGGCCCATCGGTCAGGACAGGAGCACAGACTGGATCAGCTGAGGTCCAAACATCATGGGGACATC
>JBAMHV010000023.1:6745804-6762324 GCA_037177535.1 Pseudomugil gertrudae
CCGATCTCATACTGTAATATAGTATAGAAAGTTTTCAGTTACGTGCATGTTGACTGAGTTCAAACATATGAGGGCTACTGCTGATGGTTGGTGCTCAGCTTTTATGTTTTTATCCACACTTCATCAGTGGCCCATGCAAAGAAAAGAAATTCTAATATTGATACCTTCAAGCCCAAAGTGGTAAGTGGGTGGCAGAGGTAGTGCAAGTACAGAGGCATGATTGATGACATACTTCACAATGTACATTTAAAAAATTTAAGGGCCCTTCATGGAGCCTGTTCAAAGAACTGACCCAAATCTCCCACTTACTGTCACTTATCTGTGTGCTCAAAGACAGCAGTGATTTAAGTGGGAAGATTACACACCAGTTTACCTTTTTCTGGCTTTTTGCTGAATTTTGTGGGACTGATGGAGTTATTATAGTTTTTATATGGTGGGTTTCTATAACGAGGGATACAATCAACACATAATCATGCACGTTTTACACACACTCTTTTGTCTAAGGGGCTTTATTATCACAGAGAAGCTTAATAAAGCCACATGAGATATTTAACTAAGATTTTGGCAGACAGAACCTGGAGCTGTGTACTTTCCCTGTGGAGCATCCCACCCTCTTTGTCCATTCCAAAAACAATATCAAAAACACACAGTCCGCTATGCTCCTAAATTTATGGGTGTTGCAAGCCTTGCAAAGGAAGCCGTTTTTGGGTTGAATATTTATGATTCCCTGTCTCTTGAAATATGACTCATCATATCTCCTTTTCTCCACTGAGATAAAAGTCACAGACTCTGAGCTGTCAGCCTGTTCATGGAGCTTTAGAGAGGTTGCTGAGCTCTAGTGGTTAATTGATTTTGTAATTAGCAGCTGTTATCACTGATTACATCTGACTGAGGAGGGCCCTTATGAGGGACCTTGGTTGTCTTCTTCCTCTTGGCTCTCTATTTGTACCACTCACAGAACATTTCTCTCACCGGCAGGTATCCATTCCCTACAGTGTTCAGCAGCTGCAGCAAGAAGGACCTGACAGCTAGTTTTGAAAAAGGTGTGGGGATGTGTCTGTTCAACATGCCAGAGGTTAAAGTACTCTACGGTGGGCAGAAATGTGGCAACGGCTACGTGGAGGAAGGAGAAGAGTGTGACTGTGGAGAAATAGAGGTGAGGTTACTGTAGGTCACCTGTAGGATATTTTTAAAAAATATCCAAACCACCCACAATTTTTTTAAACTTAGCTTAGAAATCCTTGTTTATTTTATTTCCTCACATTTAAAAATAAAAAGTACTTCTCCAGACAAAACTATGACACTAAACCACCACCTCCCAATGTCAAAACAAGTTGCTTGAAACACAACAGCACAGGACTTTTGTAACACAAACACATTCTTGGGAAAACTGGTTAGAAGATATGAGTGGGAGTTTATTCACACTGTGTACAAAAGGAGTGTTGGGGAGGAGGGCTGTCAGATTGTGATACAAGTCACTGAGAGGAAATGGAGTGAACACTTTCTCCTTGTCAGCTGGTGAATTATTTAGGTGAATCTGCATTGCCATTCATGTATATAACGATGGCACATGTTGCTAACTGCTCCGAGTGCAGGATGAAAAAACAGTTAATCATGATGCAGCTGACAATTAGTGCAGGCAGGCACATGAAGGAGGAATCTATTCTCATTTGGAAAGATGAGTTACGCAACAGCCTAAATGAGAGGATGCCTTGTTGTCTTCTGTGATTTGTTTATACCTTTATTTTTGTGGGCTGTTCAGGCTTTAACCAGGGTCAAGCGGAAAGTGGCCTTGTCCTTCAAAACAAAGAAGAAGCATAAACTCTCGGGCATGAGCCAGCAGCAATAATCAGCGTTATGCCAAGCCAGGCCACATCAAACTGCTCAGACTGCATCTCTCCACTATTAAAAAGCCTCATTAAAAAGCCTTGGTCCTGGTCCTCACAAGCACAAGCTACTTCTGTTCAGCAGGACTCTCCTGCCTCTTTTGGCCCCTGGTAACATGGGAAAGGCCCTTAATGGTTTTCAGCTTGATAGAAGTTCTAAAAGAGCCATCATGTCCCCTGCCAGCTCCACACGTCTAGTTCCCCGCAGACGAGGGTCCAGTCAACCTACCTCTGTGAGGTCACACAATTAGGCTCAAAATTAATCATATCCATGGTCAGTCTGTCAACATATTAAATAGATAGTTTTGTGATAATTTGTTAGTATTTTGCTGTTTTTCTTGTGTACATATTTACTAAAAACTATCACACCCACTTTCAGTAGCCGGTGGCAAAGCCTTCATTTGGCATTAAAACAGTCAAACAGCTCTCATCATTGCCAAAAAGCTTTTTGTGTGTTTCATTGAGATTTGGGTGTATTCTTCTTTGACAGTCTCTGGGTCTTTGAGGTTGGAAGGGTGCTTTTCCATTACTTTTGAGTTCTCCACAGATTCTCTGGCTCGGCTTCTCACAAATGCTAATATTGCTATCTGAAAACCATTTTTTGACCACTTTGGCTGAAATTTTTGGATCATTTTCTCTTTGGACAATCCAGTCCCACTTGAGTCCAAGTTTTTTTTTTCTGCTGGATGCCTGATGTTTCCTCCTGAATAATAATTTCCTCTATTTCAAAGATAACCCTATATGGAATAGATGGAGTCTCCCACCAGCCAATACGTTTTTGACTTAACTGTATAAGCAGAAGCAGACTTGAAAACCCAAACAGATTTTATCTTATATGCTCAGACTCGAGTGATTTTCTTCCTTCCGTATGTATCAGAAAGCAAAGAGATGCTGATTGGTTGCAGAGAAGGGGTCATGATAACAGCTAACATGAGACAGATGGTCCTGCACAGCGAAATGGAAAATGTTACAGGAGACGGTGTGATGTAGATACTTTCCCATCTTTGTAGAAAGAATGATTCAGGAATCTCCCAACATTTTATTTGTCATGATTATATCTATGTTTACAAAAAAAAAAGGCCTTTCACTTGTAACTCTAAAATAATTTCTTCTTTTTTAAGGTACTCAGCATACTTTCAGTGTATGTAATACCATGCTAATATCAATGATATATATGTCTAGAGTAAAAAAAGTAATGGCCAAGTTTATTTATTGGAAATTTAAAAAAAATTAAAGTGTCTTAAATTAAATGTGTGTGTGTATTTTAGATTTAAGAACTGGCTAAACTTAAGGGGTTTTGATGGATTAGTATTTAGAAAAGTTACTTCAGCATGAAGAAATCCAGATTTTTTTTTTTTTGTTGGCTTTGACTGTGATTGTGATACATCCCTGTACAGATTCAGGTTCAGGGAATGTTGCCTGTATCTGTTTGTGCTGCTAAAGAACGAGCTAAAGTAAAGGGATTTTTTTTATCGCAAATTCTTTAAACTTTGTCAGCTAGTGTCCAAGTTGGTGGTTTGACTATTATTTGCTTGTAAAAGGAAGCATTTTCTTATTGTCAGTTGGTTTGGTTGATTCTTTGCCAGTTTTTCAATGTTCTACCGTATCTTGTTTATTCTGAACCGTTTCCATTTTTTCTAATTTAAACTTTATGATTAACCGTGCAGTTTTTTTCCAGAGGTCTGGCAGATTTTACAAAGCCAGTTTAGATGGAAACATTGTTTTTACAAAAAAGAAAGTACAGTTTTCTCTAGTGTGTCAGGTTTTCTTTTTAGCTGCCACACAACACAGTCCTGCCAGGCCTGCTTCCTGTCTGATAACAAAGTCTGAGCTTTTTCTCTGAGGTGAAATGTGATCTGCTTTTGTATAGTTAATTTTTCTTTACTTTTGCTTTCCTGTACCTAGATTCCTTTTGTCTGACTGTCTTTTTTCCATCTTTTGTTTTAATTTAAAGGAATGTATGAATCCCTGCTGCAATGCTACAACCTGCACTCTGAAAGGAGATGCTGTCTGTGCACATGGACAGTGCTGCCAAGACTGCCAGGTAGAATTTGTAATGATTAACAATCTCTCATAGTATAGTGTATTGGATAGTTCTTTGGAGATTGTTTTGGCTCCGTACATATTTGTCAGTTTGATTCTTTGTATGTGTTTCATCTACTTTTGAGTGTAGCTGAAGCCAGCAGGGACCCCATGCCGTGAATCCAGTAACTCATGTGATCTGCCAGAGTTTTGCACTGGCACCAGCCCTCACTGCCCGTCCAACGTTTATCTTCATGATGGCCACGCCTGCCACAACGTGGATGGCTACTGTTATAACGGGATATGTCAGACTCATGAGCAACAGTGTATAACACTATGGGGCCAAGGTACGTGGTAAAACTTTTCTGGGCCTCTGTCATTATGGTGCGATCAAGCTTCTTTAAGATGCTTCTTTAATTCTGTTTTGTAGGAGCCAAGCCAGCTCCAGGCATCTGCTTTGAAAGGGTCAACTCAGCAGGAGACCCTTATGGCAACTGTGGCAAGGATTCGAAAGGCTCTTTTGCCAAATGTGAAGCACAGTAAGGGCCCATGTTCCCATAGAAACTAATGAGTGAATTCAGCTGAGGGGAAGCAATGAACACACGCTGCACTGACAATAAACAAATTGTTCCCTGTATGAGCATAATGTGTCAGGTCACAACAAGTCTTTTTCATGTTAGTCTGGAATCTGTGTCTCTGACTGTTTGAAAAATAGCTCTCATTTAACAAAGGAAGTGATTATTAGTTGCAGTCCTAATTATGGGATGCACAGTCGCTTGTGCTACAGCAGCAAGCTGTCTCTTGAAATAGCTTGTGTTCTGAACTTAAAACAGTACAAACATGGTGCTCGTTCTTTGCTTTGTTTAATTGGACTTTTTCTTCTTTGCTGTGTGTACAGGGATGCTAAATGTGGCAAAATCCAGTGTCAAGGAGGAGCTAACCGACCCGTAATTGGTACCAACGCTGTTTCCATAGAAACAAACATACCCTTGCAGGAAGGGGGCAAGATACTGTGCAGGGGTACGCATGTTTACTTGGGTGATGACATGCCAGATCCTGGCCTGGTCCTGACGGGGACTAAGTGTGGAGATGGAATGGTGAGAGCTGAAGCCTGAGGCAGGAACACACCACTACAGCCTGAAACACATGCAACACTACACTTACAGTACATCACGTGATAGTTTTCTACTTTACTACATTTATCACCCAGTAAAGAACAAAATTTTACACATATTTTTTTCTTTTTATTTAGATTAACTGGGGCATCATCTAATCCTACAACTTAAAAATAGAAAAACTGGAACAGTAGAAGTGTGTCTTACATTTACTTATAATTTTATGTCATTACATATAGTAAGAGCTCTAAGTAGTTAATGTTTTTAACTGCAAAATTATTTTAGTTGGTTGATTTGTATGTATTTTTTGCATTTTTGTCCTAAAACATATGATTTAAACATGTGATTTAAAATTGTTATAAAGCAGGCATACATCTGATCACAGAGAAGCAAATTTTGGCAGAAGATCCCCAGTTTGCCAACAGATGTGTAAAAAAAATCAAACTATTTAGAAACGACATTCTTTAAATTAAGATAGTAACAGATGTTCCATATTCTCCTTCAATTTCAAAGCATAAAGAGTGCAAGGCTAAGCTAATTACCTGTCCGCAAACAGACTGTACGGTTACTTTCCCAAATCCCAAATTTGCTATACAAAATTACAAGGACATAGATAAGTATATTGTTTAAAGGTTACATTGAAGGAAGGTATTTCAGTTATTGGAACACAGCTATGACTGGATGTCTTTTTTTTTTATTTTTGGTTATGAGAAACATGATTCTAGGAAAGTGGGCTGCATGGTGGAACAGTTGGTTAGCACTGTGGCCTCACAGCAAAAAGGTTGCTGGTTCGAGCCCCCTGCTGGGGCAGGGGTCCAACCAGGAACTTTTCTGTGTGGAGTTTGCATGTTCTCCCCGTGTTAGCGTGGGTTCTCTCCGGGTTCTCCTGCTTCCTCCCACAGTCTAAAGACATGCATCTTGGGGATAGGCTGATTGGAGACTCTAAATTGCCCATAGGAGCGTGAGCGTGTCTGGATGTTTGTCTATGTGTATTGGCCTGTGATGGACTGGTGACCTGTCCAGGGTGTACCCCGCCTCTCGCCCGTTCACAGCTGGGATTGGCTCCAGCCCCTCGTGGCCCCGTTCAGGGAATAAGCGGTAGAATTACATACTAAAGAGAAGATCTTCTGAATAAATGTAATATTTTAGGAATATGTCCTGAAACAGAAGTCTTATTAAAGCATGAGTTTAAAGGGCCATAACGCTTTTAAGACTCCACTCATGGTGACATCTATATGTAGGATGCGATGAAAACAGAATATAATCTGTTTACCTATTTACTGAAAACATGAGTGCAAAAGAAGTTTTAAATTAAAAAGTCATTACTAAGACTTGCAGTATCTTTCAGGGTGTGCCTGCTTGTCATTTTGCACTTACGCTGGCTTCGATCTTGATTAACTTACCATTTTTCTGTCTGTGTGGCATCAATTTAGCCAGTGGTCACTTCAATGATTCAGTTATTCCATTTGGTTTAATTTAGTTCCATATAAACCTCCACCCATAAGGAGGATTCAGCCTCTGCCCACAAGGGTTGTGTCATTAGTTTGTTTGCCAAATCCTGCTCATCCTCTCATTTTGCCTGGATATATTTGGGTGTGGTGCGTTCAAGAAGCTATACAATAACTTTTAAAGGATTAACTTTGAAATATTCCTGAGAAATCCCAGTGGCAACATAATTATATTTAATGCAGTTCTGATTTAAAGCTGAAGTGGTTTCTCTTTGGCAAATTAAAGGAATAGCAAGCTGGATATGACTGTTATTGCGCCCTGAAAAGATAAAAGGCATTAGACTTTCTCTCTGAGCTAACACTGTCATTTTTTTAATGTCTTTGTGTGCATTAGATGTGTCTGAATCGTCAGTGCCAGAATGTCAGTGTTTTCGGTGTGCACGAGTGTGCAGCCAAGTGCAGTGGACTAGGGGTGAGTACAGCCACACTTTTCATCATATTTCCATGTAATAAAGAACCAAAGTAACAGCTGGCCTATTCAAAGCATCTCCACCCACTTGATGTCCTATTTCTCCTCATATAAAGCTCCTTTAAGTTGTTATGCTTTCAAAGTGCACACTAGTGTACATCAGATAGGGAGCCGATGTGATGCCTTGCAATCAATCACAGTGAATGCTGAAAGGTTCAATCAATTAGGTGTAATGATCTCATTTATGTTGCACATTAAGTGCCATTCATCATCATTTCAAGCTGCTGTCCTTGTCCTAAAACCTTTTGTTGAGGGACAAAAAAATGTGCCAACCAGATTTTGTTTGCCAGTGTTGACACAGTTTGGTTTTCAGTCATGAATGTTAGATTTTTGCTTAAACTTTACTCATTACATGTCTATGGGTGGTCTTCTTTGTGGTAATAAGTTGACTGACAGGTCCCAGAGGCTCCGGCTGTGACTGCTTATGGTCCCTTCTTCATCACACATACAGGAAAAATTGTTGCTGAACAGAATGCCTGTTAAAATTAAGCATCTCCTGTTGCTATCAGGTCATATTTGTTTGTATAGTTCCAGTTAAAACAAATCCCTAAAACACTAAGGAATGTTTTACTCACTGAAACAAAAGGATGTTGGTCCTCTGGACATAGGGTACCCCATGCATGCATAGATTGAATCAAGATGTTGCCCTGAAAAGAGCCCCTCTCCTGTTCTACATTACGCAGGCAGGGAACTCCAGAGAGTAAGATTATGAAAATGCAAGGTAGAGAAAGAATTCTTCTTTTATTGCTTGTTTGTTTTGATACCAGACATCTTTACAATAACTCTTTCTTGCAGCACAAAGTTAATTTGAGTCATGAGTATTATTGTTGTAAAATTGTTTACAATATTTCTTGCAGAAATACTCAAACATGAACATCTTTCATCCTGGTTATTTGCTGTTTTTCCTCTTGTTCATAACTGTAAACAGAATTTCCCAAAGTGTTTTTTTCCCTCTCTCTCTTTGCTCAACAAAACATGCATTTCAAACCAAGCATAAAATATGAGGGTATTCCATCACTTCTAAACTTTTTCCCCATTAACTATTGGATTAATTGTAAAACAGTTAGTGGACTACTTCTAAATAAATTCCTAATTACCTGCAACTCAACTGAAGTCACTCAAATATTCATCCATTTTTACGAAGCAGTTCAGCTGCTTACTGTGTATCGTTCTCTCTGTACACACCCGAAGGTAGCAGGAAACGGATAAGCTTTGTAAGACTATTCAATGCTAAAATTGACCTTTAATATTCTGCAGGTGTGTAACAACAATAAAAACTGTCACTGTGAGGCTCACTGGGCGCCTCCCTTCTGTGACAAGTCAGGTTTGGGGGGGAGTGTGGACAGTGGCCCCATCAGACTCTCCGGTAAGTCAACAGCAAATCGGTTACATTAACCTAGTGAGTTGTTGCAGCTTAGCCTATGTAATGCTATATGCCTTGGTTGTGGAATGTTTGACCACACCAATCAGCTCCAACATTAAAACCACCTGCTTAATATTGTGTAAACCCGCCCCCTCTCCCTCCCTTTCGCTTACCTCTTCACACACTGGTTCAGTTTGTTCATGTTTTACATAAAACAAAAACTGTCCAGGTCATTTTTGCTTTGCAATTAGAGGAAATGAGTAAGAGGTGAATGGAAGAGATAAAAATTTGTAAAGTTCCTCCAGTACTTTCACAAATACACTCGCTTGAAATGATTTTTGTCTTTAAAATAATAAATAATAGATACTCACTCACTAAAGGGGAATGGAAACAACCTGTGTTTGACCTGCCCTAAAAGAATTTATGATTTTTTTCAGTCTGAGATAGTCTAAGCTAGTCTTTTGAATTTGTTAATAACAATAAATGCTAAATGCATTTAGGCCTCTTCTATGAATTTTCTGCAAAAGTTGTGTTTTCATAAGAAATAAAATGAAACTCAGAACAGGTGACTTCTAAAGGAGAAAAAACCCTAGCATCAAATAATAAAAGCACCCCAGAATTGACCTTATTTGCAGGATATAATTAAAGCCAAATCTTCAGAAATATTGACACAGATGGATTCTAGAGTAGCACCGTAATGAAGCTATGTTGTTTCCATTTATGTTTGGGAAGAAGATAGTGGGACTCTGACTGTGGGTATCCTGGTTGCCCTCCTCACTGTGCTGGGGGTTGCTCTGATCATCTGCATTAAGAGGAAAGTTCTCCTGGGTCTGCTGTTCACCAGTAAGAAGAATCCAATCGAGAAGCTCAGGTGAGGATTAAGTCATTTGTACATATGTTTACATGCACCAATCTTTCTGAAAGGTAGAACATGCAACAGATGCTGTGGAGTGCAAAAACCAATCATAACATTCAATCAAAAACTGTGATTAATGCAATCAGATGTTTAATTTGTGATATTTTTCTGTATTGTTTTGCAGATCAGAAAGTACAGCAAGCAGTGGAGCATCGCCTCCTAACCAGCTGACTTCAGTGAATACATCTCCATCTCGGCCAGCCCCTCTGCTGCCACACAATGCCACCGTCTTCAAGGTCACTACAGCAGATCACACGTCTGCTTTTGACAGGCCGCATTGGAATGCGCAGACAGACGTTACAAAGTCTGACTCAAACAAATGAAGGATCAGAGACAGATGATCTGTGTTGTGATCTAACCGGAATGTCGCACCCGTTTGCACATCTTACTCTGAGCTAGAATGATGTGTTCTTTTCAGACAAATGGCAGCTCATTCAGATCTAATTAAGTCATCCCTCTGAATGTAGAGGTGTGGAGGAGACGGTGATGATGAGTCAGTGCAGAATGCTGCATTCAGGACTGTTGAATGCATTTCTTATCATTAACAGCTGCCTGTTCATGGAGAAATAGATTTTTCTGAGTTTCCTATGTGGGCAATTTTCACGGAGCTGCTTGTTTGGCACCTAAAGTCATTTTGTTGCTAGTAACTCTTCTCCTGTGACAGTTCTGGCATGCATCTTCATATACTTTAACCACTCCATTACAGCACTGCTAGTAATAGGAAGTGATCTAGTTGATTAAGCGTTCCGGAAGGATAAGAGGAACTGTCAAACGAATCCTTTGTGTTGCAGGATCGCACAGGAATGAGGTGAGCTGATGTGCATTAGCAGGAGTTTGTGTTTTCAGTTAGCAGCATGTGGCTTTCATTTGGTAGGAAGAGAAAGGTTGGAAGACTGTTTGATGTCAGTTAAGCGTATGTGAGGTCATTTTCCAGTTGTCGAGAGCTGCGTAAAACTGCCACATGAGCGTGTGAATGTTCTTTTGTATGTTACATTGTGTGTCTTTAAGCTCTTCACATCTGGTCTGGTCTAAACGAGGCAGAGTCATAGCTTGGCTCAAATCAATGTCATATCTTGTTTAATGGTAATGTGTGAGGTCTGTTAAGCTGTGTCACTTTCTAAATTAGGCCAAATGGTGACATTTTGGAGAGTTTTTGTTTTTAATAAGTTACCTGAAAAGGTCTTGGCCAGCCAAGTGGGTGTGATTGATTTATATATATGTATCTGACAGCATGCGGAAGCACAGGAGAGGGGGAGGAGGGGAACAAGACTGCTTATAACAGGAATCAGATGATTTATCTTCTTACCAACTTTTCCGTTTCTGACTTTTATCTTTTTGCAGTCTCCACAGCGAGGGCTGGAGGCGGGGCTCCCACCAGCCCCCTACCCTGCACACAGCCTTCGCAGACTTCCCCAATGTCCTCCAGTTCACCTCAGTCATCCAGTGCCCATATCTCTCACCTTGTCCTTGTCCCCGGGGCCCAGGCAACCAAAACCCCCAGTACCTCCACCTCACAGAGCCCCTCCGCCTCACATCCACGTTGCACCCAGAGGGGCGTCATTTCGCAGTGCGTCACTTCATAACTCCTGCAGGATGGTCATGGTGAGTGAATTTCCTGTTTCCTCACTTGGAAACTTTTTATTTGATGATGTTACTCACTGTAATTTCACCACTGCTTCTTGAGCGCTTATAACCTCCTATGCAGCCTTTAATATCCAACCAGGGAAGTGCTGATGTTTGCTGCACCTTCAGGTTGGTGTTTTGATGTGGATTGTATTCATGGTTCTATTGTGTCCAATAAAAGTACAGACATGTTGACGGTTGCACATGGTCTACCATAACACAGAAGCACTGACACATATTTGCTACATGTGAATTTTAAAAAAGTGTGTCTAAGTATCACAGAGTGGGGAAAACCATTGCCACTCCTATTCCATGGAATTTAGTTTTTGCATTGTAGGATGTGGAAAGTGAAGAGACGAGGAAGCCAAATGTTCTAAAGGTCTTCCTGCATGATGTGTTCTGACTTCTATCTGCTTTGACTTGCACTCATCAAGTCAGCCTGAGAGGAAAGAACTATTTGGCAAAGCAGATTTCAGAAATAATCTGTGCACGGATGCTTCACTGCAGATAGACAATACATTTTCCAAGTGATTGGAACATTTACCGCTTCCAACATTGATTTGCTCCTTTTGTTCTCTTGCACACTTGCATGTTTTTTGGGTTTTAACGTTTTGTTCTTATAAAATGAGAGATAAAAATGAGAGCAGCAATTTATCAACAAAAATCTGAAATCATTTCTATGCAGTAAAATGCTGTCATAAGATGGAACAAAAAAGAAGAAAGTAAAGCCAAAAGAACTCAAAAATGATACTTTATCTCTGGTATCATATATTAAATTTTGGGGTAGCCTGAAAGTTTGCTAGAAGTGGTTCCAAGTGTTAATCTAGTGAGTTTGTAATTGAGAGATTTTCTGTCTCAAAGTGACTTGAAGAAGCAATCAAACATGTGTTCTACAAAGAAGAAATATCTATGCTTTTACCTCTTTATTCTCCCCATCTATGCATCTAAAGTTTGCACAAAATGTTCTGTGAGATGCGTAATGTAACTAAACATGTGGGTAGTGCACCCTTAGAAAATGTGCTACAATCTCCTGCAGTATCCTCTTCAGGTTTCACATCTTTAAGCTTTAAGTGCTGCTAAGTGCAGCCACATACAGGTGACTGGCACATGATTGACACATGATAGACATACAGAATGAGATGCTGAAGCCATTGATGGCTTATCTCCAGAATCCGGAACCTAACTCCATCCTCCAATACAACATTATCCACTATAGAACCAAGATCCTCACAGAACATCTCCAGATTTTTTAAGTGAAGAGGACAGAATGACCAGTCAGTCCTGACCTCACCCCAACTCAAACACTTATGTGATCAGTTTGACTCTACATGCCAGAGTGACCAACGCAACCACACTAGTTGACCTTTCAATAACTCCTAGTTCAGGATTTAGATGCCACCTACAGCAAAATGTGTCCAGGCTGGTGGCCAGCATGAGAACTGCCCTGCAGTTTCAATCTGCAGTGTAAAACTAGCCAGTATGTTTTTTTAAATTGTTATTGTTTTATTATATGTTACTAGGTTGAGAATTAAATAATCTAATCCACCAAGAAACTTTACTCTTTACTCTTCCTGGAGTGCTCTTCCTCTGCAAGAATCTCCATGTCTTTGAGGCAGAAGACAACAGCCAGCCAGAAACAGAAGATTCTGTGACAGTGATGCAAATCATACAGCCAAAGTAGTAAAAGGGTCATTAAATGTGAGTAGTATCAGTATTTTGGTACCAGAGTTTAGGCATGAAACCCAGGAAACCCTGCAGAGACCATAAAGACAACACAGAAGGGAAGAAAAAGTTTTTAACTTTTTGAGTTTAAGATTATTTTAGAAACCTTGTTAGTTTTTGAAGGTTTTTGTGACCACATATAAATAATTTTCTATTGATCACCAGAGAATGAATAAGTTTGGGCAAACTTATTTATTTCATACAGTTAATTTCTATCCTTGTTCACTTTGTTTGCTCTTATTGATGGCACAACACATCTGTTGGTCTATTTAGAATTTATAGAAATAAAAAAAGAAAATGTGCACTTCTATGAATCCTCTCTAAGTGTTTACAATAGGTTGCTCCTGTGGGATGACAACATGGGAAGTTAGACCCCTAAATAAAATATTGAGGCTGTTATACTGAACATTAAACAGAGCAAACCTACAGAGATGCAGTGATATTTGCTGTGTGGGCCTTTCTCCAGAATACTCACTGTAATTTACATAAGCATATCAACAGCAGCCTTCTTTTCTACAAAAGTACACCTGTCCAACAGGTGTCTTACAGCAGCTCTTGGCAATGTTTTGACTTTCGGAAGTACTCTCCCTCAGCTGCTCACATTCAGCATGTGAATGTGAAAGTGATTCCTTCTGGCAAACCTCTCTCGGAGTATCTTTAGCAGCTGTTTGGTAGCGCTAAGATCATGAAGACAAACATAAATCAACACTCTCTGCTGGGAGGTGTTGAAGCTGTGTCTTACCTTAAGGGTTGTGAGATTTAGGGTTAGTTATGCTTAGCTTGAGCTGGAGCAGGAACTTTTCAGCAAATCACCTAATAGACTATTTTATTTGATTTTGGTTCTTTTTACTGATGTGTGATTTTTTTTCCTTTATTTTGGGTCTGGAGCTCAAGCTGGCTTCTTTCACTTCATGCCAATATTGGCTGTCAGTGTGAGGTCTGAGGTTCAGCCCTGAGGATCCTTCTGTGTTGTTTGTTGAGCCAAGGAGAAGAGGAGGGACTGGATAGAGGCCAGCTAAGGGCTAGGTAGCAGCCCTTTGTCCTGACCTCAGTTTCCTAGAGAAGATTAAAACCACATGATGGCTCCTCTCATCACATGTTGTCCTGGCGCCTGAAAGAGCTGCTCAGAAAAAGCAGATGTGGGCTGTGATAGTAATAGTCTGTCTATCAGTGCCCCCTAGTGGGGATTTTCCTCCATAACTAAATTGCATTTGTACTTTTAACAGGAGCTGGAGAAGCCCAGTCCCCCTCAGAAACCTCTCCCTGCGGATCCTAGGACATCACGTCTGGTGCGAAGCTTCTCTGCAGTGCAAAGCCATACACAAGGATCTTCTGTTGTTTGTGGACCCACACCAGTACTTAGTGTTTCTAGACCTGTGCGCCCCATCACACATCCTAACAGGTGTGCAGCAACCTTCACCCTACATATAGATTTATAAAAAACACATTTTTTTATCATTATTGCTCTAACTATTTATCTTTTCTCTCTCTTTAGGATGAGTCTCAAACAACCTCCAACACTACCAAAGCCTTGTATTATTGCCAACGTTAGATACAGCAGCTGAGACTTTGACCAGAAGGGACATAATGGTGATAAGACATAAATGTTTTTTGCACTATAAAAACTCTGCAAACCTTAAAAGTTGGTGGCGTCTCTGAGTTTTCAATCAGGAGACATACAGTGTCCCTTTGGTGCTCTGTCTCTGAATGGTGCTACAAGTCTGAGCTCAGGTACATGTAAATTATTTATATTCTGTATTTATTGCCACCCAGTGCACTGTGCCAGACACTTTTACTACACGGTAGCTATGTCAAATTTTTTTTATTTCACTTTTTTTATATCAAGTGATCTTTATGAAGATGATGGGTAGAAATATGAAGGAAAAAATCTGTGAAATTGTGATTTACGGAGCTGTTTCTGTAAAAAGTTTTAATGAAGGGAAAATACATTTTTTTTGTTCTCTGTAATAAATGTAGAAATTTAAAGAAGAGTTTTGTGCAATTACAGATGAGATGTGGGTTTTTTTCTTAAAGAGGAATGCTCTCTGTAGCATCTTTGAGCCAGTCTGGTGAGACTTGAAGCGACCACACAAAATCATGAAGTGGTGTTACTGACAGCTTGTTTACTATTCATCTCTGTGACAGAAAGACAAATTAATGAAATGCCTCGAAATTTGCCATTTCCCTGACTCAAGAATCTAACCATCTCTCCAGAAGGATGCAGGCACTGAGGTATGAACTGAACAGAAGTCTAAAAATGAGCAGAGATCACAAGAGTATCATCAATCCCTCCGGAAAGTGAACTTTTCTAAAGGATGCCGTGTTGTGAAGATTTACCTCTTTGCCTTTCTGTACCAAGGACTCTGATCTATGAGTCAAAAACTCACTAAGAACTGAGCTCACACAGAAAACTGCCACTGTCTGGCTACAGTGTTTATACGTGGATTTTAAATCGTGTTTTTTCTCCAACAGAAAAGGACTGTATCACATCAAAAGGACATTTCTCATTCTGTGAAGTTAATGGGTTAATCAGTGTCCACCTAGTCATCATTCACCCATGAATTAGGGTGTTGTTCATTTATCTTTTTGTTTGTTTGTTTTATTATGTTGTTAATACCAGATGAAAACTGAAAGTTATTGCAGCAGAACGGATGTTGTACTGATTGCAGTGCAGTTTCTATGTAGTTTATACATTCTCACTGAGCAGCATTTTGTTGTGACACAGCTGTTTTTCACAAATATCAAGGCTGAAATGAATCAATGGATAATTTTTTTTAACTTTTGATACTGTTATCCTTTATAATAATACACTCGCTTTGTTCACTTTGCCTATCCAATGCTCAATGTACTAATAGTCTAAGTATAACCACATCTCTGTACCTTTTTTTTTTTACATGTATTTTAAATGGTGTCACACGAGAACAGATTTTCATGGAGTTTCTTTTTACAATCATGGTTTGATACTTCATATGTTTAAAAAAACTCAGTGTTAATGTCCAGTCATGGTATTTTAAACACACAAACATCATTATTAAAACTGTTTTTCAAACACAAATGGACTTGAATGAATCTACTTTGTTTGCCTATAAAAAAAAACAGTAAAGGAAACATGAACTCCAGCAGCTCATCAGTATAGCCATGTTTTACACTGTAAATTCTCCTAAATGCATGACTGATTCAAGATCTTTCCTCCAACAAAAACAAAGGAGAAACATTTTTATTTTTAGGACATTTTATTTATTATCTGGAAGGTCCAAGGCTCTGTAGTTATACAGTTTATCAGCGACCTGATGGAACAGCTTATTTCAACAGCTTGAGCTTTTGTCCAAGATGTTTTGACAAGATATCTTTCAAAATTTAAAAGCATAAGTCAATACAGTAAAACTATTTATGTAGCCCAGCTTGCAAGAAATTAATTTAATCAAAGACATCCAGAATTTTCTGGTATCATCTGATTCCACAAGATGAAAACAGGACAAAAATAATCCTTTCTTTATAGCAGTAGAAGCTTGATTAAGTAAATGACTTGGTTTTATCATCATATAGCAGTATCAGCCTCATTCTGCTGGAGCTGTTGGAAGTGGAACTTGGATTAATCCAGTTATGGCAAGTTTACACATGGACACCACATAAATTTAAGACGTTGCCAAATTATTAATGGAGTAAATCACTGTTTTAATAGTAGAAAAAATATATCAGGTCTGAAAAAAATTTGAAAAGTGGTGCATGTAAATAAAATCTTTAAAAGGGTCTATGAAATTAGTCAAATAAAATAAGGCTATTTTTTGTCATTTAATTTTTACTTGGGATGCCACTGCATTCTACTGTTTTAATCCCTGCTGCACAAACACTTATACTTTGGAGGTTTTATGACTTTTACGTCCTTCTCAAAACAA
>JBAMHV010000023.1:6762559-6800658 GCA_037177535.1 Pseudomugil gertrudae
ATAGATAGATAGATAGATAGATAGATAGATAGATAGATAGATAGATAGATAGATAGATAGATAGATAGATAGAACTACACAGCTTCGCTTTTACTTTTTTGTTTACCATTGCAAATCCTCTAACACAAAAGCACAAAGGGACTGCCATATTACTAATAGCATTACATACAGATTATTAAGTACATGCAGGTAATACTTGTTGCTTTACACGTAATCATTTGGGGTCCGGAGATTATGACACTGTGCCGTGTGCATCGCTCAGTGGAGCCTGCACGTGTGAAGCCACGCTGGGTGGAAATTACGCACCGGTGCGCACTGCGCGTCAGCGAGCTCCAAAGTAGAAACCCAGAAACTGACCAGCTTAGTTTATAGGTTTTTTTCTGCTATATAAAAAATTCTTACAAAGATTTTTCTTTCCGATTTAAAGTGTAATGAAGTGAGTATCAGTTGTTGGGGAAAACTCTGTCTTTTTCCCCTCCTTTGATTTTTGCACCATGACAGAAACAAGTGATTCGGCAGCGCCAGACAGTTTGTCCTGCAGCGAGGAAACTCCCAGAGATAATTCATGTGGCTTTGGTGATGATCTGGAGTTAAATCAGTTCGATGGATTGCCCTTTTCCTCACGATACTACAGATTACTGAAAGAGAGGAAAACTCTGCCTGTGTGGGAGGTCAGGTGCCAGTTTGAGGATGCTCTGGCGAACAACCAGCTGGTGATTGTGTCTGGAATAGCAAAAACTGGGAGGAGTACACAGGTAAGACCAATGTGAAAAAGGTTTTTACTATAGAAAGCTTCTAGATTAAACATATATTACTGAAAAGAGGAACTTAAACTGGAGAGTGCATGTCCTCTTATGTCCTCGTGTCATCTTATCCCTACTACACATTGTTTTTCTTTCAGACTGCCCCCCCAAATAAGATAACTCTTGTTGCAGCTACAAGTACCACATTGTTGCTCCACGCTTAATCCACACTTCTTAGGCAAGAAAATGACATCTTTAAATTGAGAGAGAGATGGGGAGGGGGGTGCCATTCTGCTGTGAACAGAAGCCCACCTCAGCAGATGTTGTCCCTCTGAGATTACTCAAGCTTCTGTTTGGTTGCTTCACAAAACTGTGCACAAAGGCTCCAGCAGGCTTGTTGGGGACCTCCCTCTGCTAAACCCCGATCTGCTGGAGCCGCCACATGCTGCCAAAGCAATTTTACATTCTGAATGATAAGACCATTGGATATCTCTTGTCACTGTTTGTGTTGCTGTGAGTTTAAACACAAGCTGTTTGTATAATCTCGACAACACATTTGCAACTGAGAACCCCCCATGTGATAAGACAGACACATGTTGTTTTAAAGTGAATACATTAGAAATTATGGTAAAAAAAATACAGTTAAGAGTGAGGTGTGAACAACTTTCGGTGATTATTTCTTTCTTTCAGATTCCACAGTGGTGTGCAGAGTTTTGCCTGTCTGCTCAGTATCAGCATGGCATGGTTGTGTGCACACAGACTAACAAACAGCAGGCTGTGGATCTGGCCCTTCGCGTGGCTGATGAAATGGATGTGAACATAGGCCATGAAGTGGGTTACACCATCCCTCTGGAGACTTGCTGCTCCTCTGACACCATTTTGAGGTTTGTTGATGAGCTCTCATTTGGTCCCTTATAGCAGCTTGCAGCATACAGGCTACTGTATGTTTATATTTAGTTAAATTGCTCCCTATTGAACACCCCCACAGAAGAGTATGTTTTAGTTTTATTACTTTTTTCTCATTTTATTCTTTTTATTTCTTATTGGAAAATGTCTGAACATGCACATAAATCCTTTATATTACATGGCAGTGGTCTTTTCTTTTAAGTTTACCATATTGCTCTACAATGTTGCATCCCTATAAAAGGATTAAGTTTGTTTTAGTCTACAACTTTCATTTTACTATCAGGGACTTCAGTAGTGTGTGGAATGTCCATGAGAAACATCCTCTTTTCTCAACGTTGATTGTTAACAAACTTTATGTTGAATGAAAATATGACTGTTAGAGCAAAATATATGTTATTGAATATAATTCTGAAGATCAAACTTCTTAACATCACAGGCAAATGATTTAGTCTGGAGGTAAAACATTTTAACTGTTACGTCAACCACAAATTTTGACATAAATGTTCTGAATAACACATGACACGACCTGTTGTCATCTGATGACTTATTTGTTTTAACTTGTCTTAAAGTTGTATTTGGAGAGATTTAGCTGTCCACAGTTTTGTAGGCATAGTTTGTCTTTAAAGTAACTACAAAATCATTTTTCCTAAGAAAAATGTTTTAAATGACAGTGTGACATTTCTGTGAGTTTCAGGCCACAGCAGGCAATTGTTGAAGTTCCAATTCTAAGTGGGTGGAAGCTGAAAAAACAGACATTTTGCAGTCTCGTGTAGCAGTTCAAAATAGACCTTAAAGTTAAAGCAAAAATTTTTCGTGCTTATAAAAATGGGTCATATCTGTTTTAGGGGGAAAAAAAGCTATTTAGGGGGAAAAATTACCCATGTTTTTTTTTGCAAATCTTTAGATACTGCACAGATGATATGTTGCTGAGAGAGATGATGTCGGACCCATTTCTGGAGCACTATGGAGTCATTGTCATCGACCAGGCCCATGAAAGGACAGTTAGCACAGATATACTGCTTGGTCTCCTCAAAGACATCCTGCAGCAGAGGCCTGAACTTAGGGTTGTGGTCCTCACTGTGCCGCCCATGACTGAAAAGCTTCTGAGAACTTATGGCAGCATCCCAGTCATAAGTCTGGAGGTCTCCTGTCCTGCTGAGGTGGTCCACAGCAACAGCTGCAACAAAGACCACTTCTACTCAGCTCTGAGACTGGTGCTGGAGATCCATCGAACCAGAACGAGGGGAGATATCGTTGTCTTTTTTGCCTCAGCTAAGGTAACAGAAGATTATATTTTTCACGAGTGGTTTCTTTGGACTAGAGCTTTATATTTGGTTTAGCTAACTATGCTTGCTTTTCCAAAAGGATGCCCACAGTGCTTACAGCATCCTCCAAAATGAGAAGTCTAGACTGGGAGCAGAGTTGGACCATATGGTGCCTGTCATCTTGTGTCCAAACAAGCGAGCACCTCTTCCTGTCTTGAGTGAACAGTCAGGCTCCACAAAGACCAGAAGGGTTTTCCTTTCTGTCCAACAAGGCGAGGATTTGTGGTGGACTGCAGAGTCTATAAAGTTTGTCATTGATACAGGCGTCCAGATAAAAATGGTTAGTTGGTTTTGACAAAACACATCAAGCCCAAGAGCATCCTGCTGATACTGATAAGTGTTTATTTTGGTTTACTTTTATTTATAGGTTTACATTTCAAGACTGAGAGCTTATTCTGAGATACTTCAATCTATCAGTCAGTGTCAGGCTGATTTACGCAGGCAGCTGACAGGATCAGCAGGTATGTCTGATCTGAATAAAAGGATGTTCTCTGCACATCTTCAGTAAAACTGCAGAATTGTTGCTGAACATACTTTAGTTTTTATTTTAAAATGACAAGAAAATCCTTTTTAGCATTATTAAGTCAAAACTTTATTTCCCAGGTAAATGTTTCCGCTTGTATCCAGAAGCAAGCCTGCGCCGTGAGACATCCTCCCAGATTTCGGAGTCTAATATTACACCAACTGTTCTCTTCTTAAAAAGGATGGAGATAGCTGGCCTTGGACAGTGTAATTTCATTGACAGACCAGGTAAGAAACCTGACAGGCTGTCACCCAAACATGCTGAATTCAGGAGAGCAGACATCTTTAGTGTTGCATTGCAGATTCAAACAAAGGCATTTCCCTCACCCTAAAATGCAGCCAAAGATGAGTAAGAGAGAGGACAAATGAATTTGCTCCCTGTTTCTGTTTGGACCCAGTCAACCGTAGACTAGCTGAGCTGACAACTTTGCTAGTAACCTTTTTGTTTGAGCTGTGACGCACCCCATCATGTACGGAGCAGACAAAAACCAGCCAGTTCATTATTGATTATACAACATGTCTAATTTAGTGCAGCTCCAATAGAATATAATGAAGTAAAGGTGTGTGATATAGTATGCTTACATTAAGTTTTATTGTGTGTTGGTTCAATGTGAAGGAAATTTATGGAATTTTATAATTATATAGATGTAATATTTTTTTTTCTTTACTTTTTTTTACTAAGAGTCTCTAATTGCACAGATTGTATAAATCTGGTCCACTTGTTTTACAGTATGCATTTGCTGTACTTGGACCAGATACATGAGAAACAATACACTTTTTGCCATTTCCTTTCCCGTGGCAGATCCAGAGGGCCTCATGCAGGCATTGGAGGAGCTGGACTACCTTGCTGCTTTAGATGATGATGGTAACTTGTCTGAAATTGGCATAATCATGTCAGAAATTCCTCTGGATCCTCAGATGGCCAAAGCTCTGCTCGCATCCTGCGAGTTTGACTGTGTAAATGAAATGCTGACTATTGCTGCCATGTTGGCAGGTAGGTGCGCCCCACATGCTCATACTCAGCCTATCATCAGTATGAGACTTGTTAAGAGCTCCTTTATGGTGTGATGTTGAATTGTTGGCTCTTGTCTTTTAGCGCCATGCTGCTTCCTGGAGCCATCTGCTGGAATGATCCACGAAGTGGTTCAGTGTCACAGAAAGTTCCAGCATCCTGAGGGTGATCACTTCACCCTCATAAATATCTACAATGCCTTTAAACAAAGTCAGAAGGAACAATGTAAGGAACAGAAATGACTTGTGATCTGTGCAGGAAGCCATATTTAGTTTTGCTGCAGCAGTTTTAAGTTACAGGGCTGGAATTGTGCTGCAACGTTTCACATTTAGTAGAAAACAACAACACAAGTTAAACTTTTATTTTGCAGAAGCCTGAGCTCTTTTCTGCCACTTTTCTGTTCTTCTGTTAGTCTTCGTTGAGCTGTTGCATATTTGGTCCTATTATGGGATAAATGGGAACAAAATACAGTGATAACTGATAATAAAAGTCAACAGATGATGATGCAGTGTCATATATAATTGATTAACATTTTTAAAAATAGTGGGGTCTAAAGAAAGTCTCTTGTTTTGGTAAAGCATGTTGCATCACCATACTCTTTCCAATAATGACTCAAATCCCAGATTTGTAAGCTAAATATGTGAGGAAAGGGGAAATGGAGTGAACAATGTATGGTAGCTAATGGATGGATGGATGGATGGATGGATGAACCCACTATGAGGTGTTTGCCTTTATTTAAGTTTATATAAGGAGCGGCCAACTCTGGTCCTCGAGTTGGGAGCAACACGCCACTGCTGCAACACTGATGACTCAGATTAATCTGCATAAGGCTGCTTGTTATGGCTGATGCGTGTAAGGTCTGTTGCAGCAGGGAAACTGAATACTTGCAGGACTGCAGCTGTCCGGGAGCAGAGTGGGCCAACCCTGGTTTATTTATAAATCATCTCAGGAAAACCTAACTAATTTGATCTGAGCAATCTGGGCAGTGCTAGTCTTGAGCTATGATGGCTTGATTCCTTTATGAATGAACACCTGAATATTTATTAACCTTAAATTATCATTTGCACTGTCATTATTCACTTACCATTCAAGCCAGCTGGATCTGTCACTGGAGTTTTCTGTTGATAAACCACCTGGTGTGTCAAGTTCATTATTTCTGTCCAGAGAGTTTAGATTTAAACATAACATTTTTTTAAAAAAAAATGGTTTCCTTGTGTAAAATACATTTTGACACTATTGGGTATCAACATTATCAAGAAGCAAACTTGAAGAATTTCAAATGGGTATTGTAAAATTGTATTTTTGGCCCATTTATCTGACAAAAAATTGTCCTATCCAGAACTAAATGACACATTTTACATTTGTTCCAACAACATTTTTAAGTAAGCCAAACCAAAAAAAAATATTTTTTTGCAAGTAACTATCTTGATTTCCCCAGATGTGACTGCTGAAAAGTGGTGCCGTGACTATTTTCTGGATCATTCTGCGCTGAAGATGGCTGATGCCATTAGATCAGAGCTAACAGACACCATGAACAGAATAGAGCTTCCCATTTCTGAAGCGTCCTTTGGAACCAAAGCAAACACGAACAACATCAAAAGAGCGCTGCTGGCTGGATTCTTCATGCAGGTATAAATAAAACAGTAATGTTACTACATCTTTCTTTTGGTAGTTTAACTTATTCACAAGTTTTTGTTTTATTCTTCTTAGATTGCTCGAGATGTGGATGGATCAGGAAACTACTTCCTTCTGACACATAAACACATGGCCCAGATGCACCCACTCTCTGGTTATGGCGCTCAGTCACACAAGCTGGGTCTGCCAGAGTGGGTACTTTTTAACGAATACACCCCATCAGAAAATAACTGCATGAGAGCAGTCTCTGAAATTTCCCCTCAAGTGTAAGTCAGCTGTGCATAAGTAGCTTACTACTGTGTTCACATGTGGCTTATGTTTTTACAAGCCATATTGTTTATTTCAGAAACGGTGAGCTATTTAAGTTTAAAACCTTTTCAAATTCCAACATCTGTTCCCTTTCTCGGTCTGTTTTAGGTTCATTCAAATGGCACCATTGTACTTCTTCTACAACCTGCCCCCTAGTGAGAGTAAAGACATACTGCAGGAGATATTGGAGCCAGAGGGATCAAGAAATTGCAGGAAGAAGCAGCCAAAGGCAAACAGCAGTGATGCTAACAGAGACTCTGCAGCAGTGACACAAACGTATGACAGATGTGTGATTCAATAAACTGCAACCATGGTTTTAGGTTGTTATACTCCAACCACCTTTTTATGCTTGTAGAACATGTGCTCTAAACTATAGGTTGGAAATATACAACAGCTGTCATTCACTTTTCTCTGAAGGCAGAGCTGTCATACAGCTGTTATGTTGTAAGGAGTAGCAGCAGTTTTACTGTAAATCTGACAAATTAACCCACTGTAGGTGCTTTTATTTGGCTTTTTTCCTTTGTAAAGTTGAATTGGGAGAAGACCGTCTAGAAATAATTTTAATCAAAGGATTTTAGTTTACATGAAGAGCAGAAAAGTTGCAAGTAGGTTTTTTTAAATTGATTTCTTGTTCTCATAACTGGTTATGTCAAGATGCTCTTGTACATAAATAGTTGGAGATGAAATGCTCGCTTCCAGCTTGTCTCGTACTGGTTTATCCATAGCTTTGGAATTGATGTGATAATTTTAAATATAAGGCAAGTTGCTTTTTATAAGTAGAAACAAATGCATTAATGGATGTACAATACAGGTGTACAAAAACACTTTAAATTTAAGTAGGGAAAATATTTTGTTTTAATAAAGAACTTTCAAGAAAAACTTTTTCCTGCATCAAGTACAGTCGTCTGAGTGGACAAACTATATTTGAACGCATAAGCTCTAAATTATTTAACTTACATTTGCCATCTTCTAAAATGTAAGACCAGTTTGTTACTCCTTAAGCAAGCTTTTAACAATATAGAAAATAGTTTTTACATTTAACAGACATCAAAATGAGTTATTCTTCGTTATCCTAGGTAAATCTACGGTTGTTAAACAGTATAGTATAGTAGACGGTATCAAAACAGTTTAAGATGAGCTGAAATGCATCTAAATCAATTTTGATGACCCTGAGGGTCTTTTCATGTTCTTGCATGCATCTCGAGTTAATGCACACTTCACACAGTTAGGTATTCTTTCAGTTTGTCCATAATGGCGGGCATTTTGTCTGTTGGTATCAACATCACTGTCCTGAAAGGCTTCATGGGTACATCATCAAAAGACCACCTGCCACTTAAACAAGAGTCTGCCTCCTCCTGGACCGAATAGTGGAACTTCAGGATGGCTTTCTGTAGACACGACAAATAAAAAAGAAAATTATGTAAAGATGGCTGTGTAAATGGCAACCTTTTATCTAAGGTTAATAAGCATTTAAATATTTAAAGTACAGTGAATCATTCACTCCACCTGGATCCATCTGACACTACCTCATAAAAGAACTCCTCCTCTGCATTGACAAACAAGTATTCCTCTTTTGGCGCTCCTCCTCTTGCTTGAATATTCTTTGTTGCTTCTTTGCAGGTCTTGCTTATCATGAGGCAATAGTGACACCTCCCACTGGGCTTATTAGTCCTCTGAGCTTCATCCACTTCATCTCTAAAGGATAACAAAACTCTTGTTTGAGAAGAGAAACTAGAATTTGCTACAAATTTCTCATGTAAACTAATTAATATATATTAAATGTTTCTTTTGTGGTTATTTATATTTAATGTAAATACAAAAACATAAGTAGCACACATTATGGGATCAATAGGTAATATCAGCTTAAAAACATGCATCTTCCCTCTACTTATAGGCCACCCAATGAATGTCATTTTAATCACACTAAACAGAACACACCGTACACACACACAATGAGAAAATATTAAAAAACGACACTTGGCCGGCCAAGTAGAACTCACTGGAGCTGTTTATGCAGAGGAAGGGCAATCTGTGGTGGTACATTGATGAAACGCTCACTCAGCAGTAGCCCGACAGGCTTGCTAATGTCACTGAAGATCTGTTCGAACTGTTCAGTCGTGCTATGAGGAGCGTTCTTCTCACACTGGTCGAGGATCAGCTCCTTGATTTCCTCCACACACTGCAAACCCTGTCAAAACCACCAAACAAGTGCATAGTTAAAGTTTAGATGAATAACCTTTAATATGTTTGAGTCCCTGAATTGTTTTCTGTGGAATTAAGTCTGCAAGATATGTTACCTTTCTTTCTGTGAGATTAAGCATGGTGATGAATCCAAACACTTCATCTGGGTCATCGTCGTCACTGTCTTCTGGTACTTCAGCTTGCTGGAGCAAAATGAAGGAACAACTTGGGCATATGACAGGGTTAACACTCTCAGTCAACTGTGATTAGATTAATGATTAGTAACTCACCTTGATGACACTTCCTACATGATTCTGTTGGATGATGACGTCAGTCATCTCTGATATGTTTACATGGGCTTTCAGGAAGAGCTGTGTTCAAACATGACAGAAGCTTTAACATTGACACCATGCTGACATTACTGAATACATTAATATAACACGCTGTGCCAAACCTGCTGCAAAAGTTTCTTGATGCCATTGAAGTCGTTGTTTGAAATGGCGTGGGCTTCAAAATCCACTATGACCTCCTATGAGCAAACAGGAAAACGCTAAATGTGCGTATGTTTAAAGCAACAATGAACTAGTTAGCTCTGTAACTAAGCTAGCCAGCTAGCTTACTCTCTGGCTTGCAAAATATAATTAAAGTTCTAATTTTGTCCTTACCTCGTTAATTTCCTCCTCGCTGTCTTCTTCTCCGGAATCATCCTCCTCCTCCTCCGAATTCTCATCGGAGTTGCTTTCGTCTTCATCGGGATTTTCACCCAAACCTACTGCTCTCTTCTTAGCAGAGGAAGCCATGCCACAGCATTAAACAGCGTGTCAAATAAATGGGCGGTGCTAAGGTTGAAGTTAAGCAGGGCAGCACATGAAGCTAAAATTGTGGGGCTGCCATTTTGGTTCTGAATGTGCAACGCTGACTGCTCTCTGAAGCGAGTGTGGGAGCCGTAATGTCGGTTAGTTGCGCATAAGGAAATGGAATAAACCATTTATTAAACGGGGATGAGAGTTATTTAAACTACGCCATAGCTCAGCAGCATTATGATAAAACACTTAGTTTTACAGTATAATGTTTCCTTATAGAATACTTTAAACGATATAAAATTGTAATGTATTTCTATCCTTTTACACGTTTTTGAAAATTAGTTAAATACACATTTTGTTCACTCGACTTTATTTGTGAATGGTGTCGTCTACGTGACCGACTTAAGGTACTTGAATTTTGCACAATATTGGTTCTTTTAGCTTTTTTCTGTAGCTCATATCATTATGCTTTTATTGCCGAACAAATCAGTGACTTTGTGTTGCTTAGAAGTACTGATTTGTTCTGTAAGCGTGAAGTTTACTGTGGCTAATCTGTCACCCACTAGCTAATGTAAACAATAACACGGTTTAAGGGGAAATTATCAGTATGGCTAAATGCAGGCAGGTTTCAATAGAAAATATCACAATATTTCTGTTTTTATTTACTATTCATACGCAGTGAGATAATTGTGACTCGGCAGTATTGTTATCAGCAGGTTACATACGACAGTTTTAGGGTGTAACTTAGCTAAATGAGCTCACACACCCACAGTTTTTAGTTTCTGAATGTAACTGCATCTTTTGCTCCATTGTCTTTAACTGGACGTGTTATTCTGTTTTATTTTCCCTTGTAGAACATTTTAAGGACATTACCAGAATGCATGTATTGCTTTTTAAAGAGCCAAGAAATGAAGAATCTGGACCTGATCCTTACATTGAGGTAGACATAATTCATCTTAACATTTACTAAATCATGTATTTTTATTTTTGTCAATAGGGTGGGGATTCAAACTGACTTATTATCTTGGTTGTGTAGGCGCTGGCGTCACATGGACACAAAGCAACTCTTATTCCTGTGCTTTCCTTTAAGTTTGTCTCATTAAACACTTTGTCTGATAAGGTAATCTCCATTGTTACATATGTTAAATTAATATTGATTTCTTTCATCTACATGTTTTCAGTTTATTATAATAAAGCTTTTAATATAAGATGTCTTTACTTTAAGCTATTCCAACCAGATAGACATGGTGGTCTTATATTTACCAGTCCAAGAGCAGTGGAGGCGGTAAAGATGTGTTTGGAAGCGGAAGAAAGAAGAGAAGGTGAGGGACTACATATTAAATACACACAAGATACCCAAATACTGATCTGTGTTATGTATTTCTTGTCTGACTAAATTTCTTCTCACTCATTTAGAGTGGAATAAATCCGTAAAAGACCATTGGAACACCAAATCCATCTATGTGGTTGGGGAGGCCACTGCAGCATTAGGTGCGTTGTTGCCACATGTGAATTCATCTGTTACTATCAGTCATTTTCTAAAGGTTTGCCGTAGAGTGTGCCGGGCACCTGGTGTTCACAGACATGTGTGAAGTGGTGTGAGCGAGTTGTTATACGCAAGCGACAGTTTGTCGTGACAAACACAGAATGGATGTAGTCTTAAGGAAACAATGAGGTGTAGCATCTTCCTGATGTGTGCTTTACCTCATGCTTTCAGTGGAAGTTTGCTGTTGCATTGTTGCTGTTTTTTATTAGTTTAGTTGGAACAAATAAAAGTTTACTTTTTTAACAGATGTATGATAATTTGATGCCTGTATCACCTTCAGAAATTGTGTTGCATAACTTCTTTAGTTGAGTTGACTAATGACTTTATTTGGGAGGTGAAGCATCTCTCCCTTGTTACCTGAAATGATACCTCAGCTACTTAAAAGTTGGGGCCACTATTGATATATTTTTCTTCCAAACTGGACCAAATATGAAGTACAGAAAAGACAGTTTGGACTCTTACTACATTCTTGTAATGCAGGCAGAATGGGATTTGGCATAGTCTTTCTAAATAAGCAAGGCCCTCTCTGAAACTGATTGTTTTCAGCATTGTCATTTATGAGCAGAAGCTTTTCTAGATTTCCTGAAAATGTTTTTTTTTTTACCACCACAGTATGTTGATCTTTCTTCTGTAAGACTCTTTTAGTACAGTTATGTTTCTGGCTTCTAGCTTTGACCCCCATCAAGAAGAAGCAAGCATTCCTCAGACCATGCATGCATATGTCCATAACCCTGCTACAAAGTGGAAACCAAAATGAAGTCACACAATTTATTGTTAAACTAAATGAAATTTCATGAAGCTTGATTAATCTGAAAGTGATTTGTTTTTTTATGTTCATCATCAAATCTATGCAGCAATTGTTGGTGCTATAAATATCTGCAGCCTTGTATGATGCATGATTGCTGAGAAAATCTCTCTAACAAAGAAAGAAAGAAACCATAGTTTAATTAATATTCATAGTTTTTTTTCTGGCATACAATTGTTCTTAGAGATTTTCATAAACAGGGTTTCTCTGTCTCATTAAATAAGTCTTTATACATATTAAACCAGCTGTTTTTATAAATATTATTTTTATTGTACTTCAGTTAGCATGTTTTAGTTGTAGTGCAAATGTCCCAATATGCAATGGAAAAAAGGGGAGTATCCTCATTCATTTAATTCAAGTCAATCAATTCAATTCAGCTTTATTTGGATAGCGCCACTTCACAACAATGTCATCTGAAGGCACTTAACAGACACATCTATTCAAGACAATTCTTGATAAATAGCTTAATTAAGAAAAACCAAGAGTGCATCAAATCTGATCCAGTCCCCCATCCTGAGCATGTATGAGGCAACATTCATCACGGAAGTGGAAATCGCATTCACGTGCATATTTGTTTTTTGTCTAACTTCCAAAAGAGATGGAAATATTTGTGTGACATCAATCTGACCAAAATAATAAATTTTTTTGTCTTTGTGAGTAAAATAAAACAAGCTTTGTAAACTAAAGCGGCAGACTTGGGGTTTTTTGCTTCACACTCTAAAGCTTTTTTTTTTGTTTAGATCAGATTGAAAATGACATATTCCATTTTAAGCAAGCGAAATAAATGAGTTTTTGTCCTGTTTGTGGTGTAGATTTTTTGCATATAACTTTATTCTGTCACATTAACTTTTGGATTAAGCTTTTCGTATTAGGCTGTGCTCCTGTTTGTGATTTGTTTTGTTCAGTACAAAACCTGGGTCTGAACCCTTCGGGAGAAGAGACGGGGACAGCAGAGGTCCTGTCACGCGTCATCATTGAACGTATGGTGGGATTTTTGTACAACCCTAATTCCACACATTTTAATTGAATAAAGTTCCGTTATTGTTCTTATAGCTAATGTGACCTTAATTCCTCCTGTAGGAGAGGACACAAATATCCTACCACTTTTTTTCCCCTGTGGCACCATGGCAAGAGAAGTGTTGCCCACGGCTTTAAGGGAAAATGGTAAGCATTTTCCACTATTGTTTCTCACCATTAAACCTCAAGGTGATAAGACCCTCTGGGGTTACACTAATTATAAAATAATAATTGCACTACCTTTATCATTGTGGGGGATCTGTTTCTTTGTTTCCAGGAGTTTCCTTAGAGACGCTCACTGTCTATCAAACCACTGAACATCCTGATATTGAAAAAAATGTGAAGAATTATTTTACAGAGCAGGTAGATTCCCACCAATCCTACTATATTTTATAATCTGCATCTTGTTTTTAAATAGATCACTGTAAATGTTGCTCTCTGTGTTATTAGGGAACTCCAGCCAGCGTTGGTTTTTTCAGTCCTTCAGGTGTGAAGTTTTGCTTGGACGTAGTACGGAGGCTGGCAGGCGAACAGCTAACTCAAATAAAGGTACAATCCCCTTATAGTTACACATGCAAAGATATATAAAATGAATGCATACATCTGTAGCGTGGCACAGCTCTTCAGTGCTCCTGGGTGTCTCTTTGTTTCCAGTTTGCAGCCATTGGTCCAACTACCCGAGATGCAATGACAGCGGAAGGTCTTTATGTGAGCTGTGCAGCAGAAAAGCCAACAGCTGAACACCTGGCAGCAGCCATTGCCAAGGTTCTACAGTGACCACATACAGCCCTCCTAAATCCATATATCTGTCTCCTCTTGTTTATTTTGCATTGTGTGTGAATGTATTGCAATTTCCCTGTTTTATTGTATTGCTTGTCTTATGACAGGAGGCACACTGCAGCTCTGTTGCACTAAGATTTGACGCTTGTGTCATAAAAGTCAATAAAATCTGTGTTAAATCAGAATTCTATGTATCTTACATGTCTCTGAAATAAATGTTACATTGTCTTTGGAAATAAATCTCAGTTGGTAGAATGTAAAGGTTTTGTTTGTTGTTTTTCATTGTAAAACACTGAAGTGTGTGTTTGTTCAGAACAGGTGTTGGTAATGCTTCTAAACCAGGTTTATTGCCCTCATAAAAGTAAAGTTTCGACTTTCTCTACTGATCAGCAACAGTTGAAAGCTACTGGAGTAACGCATCTGTGAAATTTGGTCAAATTTATCACTTGCAAGCCGTAAATATACGTTTGCTTTCAGCATATAAGTGATGAAAGTGGGCAATCTCCAGAGAGTCGCACCTTCAGATGGGTGTGGAGAAACTCAGGATTACTTTATAAAGCACTGTTGTATTTTGCTTGCACGTCTTTTACCTCTGGGGTAAACCGTTGCCACGATGCTGACTTCTATCCAGCTGATCATTTCACTTCTCTTGATGAATGTTAGTTTGAGTTACACAGAGCGACTTTTCCATAATCGGGATCACTCTGATGTGCAGAAGATCAATTCTCACCAAGCTCCACTCATAACAGATGAGCAGAAAGCAGAGGTAATTCTTTTTTTTATTTCCATTTTCAAAATCTACGTTAAATGTCCAACGACTAAACTGCCATATCCTGTTTAAGTTATTTCTCTCTAGGTACGGTTTCATCAAGCCGGTTAACTGGGAGGAGAATTCTGACGCATCCTTCAGTGATGACTTCCTGGATGACATCCAAATCACAATCCAGGAGGGAACATCAATGTCTTATTCAAGAATGTCTTCGCAAAGTGGAGATGGAGATGGCCAGGACAGTCAAACTGAGAATAAAGCATTTATTTCTGCTCTTAAAGACTTTCAAAGGGTTTCAGGTCTGCCTGTTACAGGAATGTTTGATGAGGCCACCAAGGAAGCGATGAACAAACCAAGATGTGGAGTCCTTGACCAGGAGATTGACCTGAACACCCATGTAGTACCTGAGAACAGTGGTGACTTAGACATTGAAAGTAGTGACGGAGACAGTTTTAATGAGACTGACAGCAACAACATAACAAACTATATCATTAGTGGCTCTGCTAATTCCTCTGAAGATGGCATATTAAATTTTAACGAGACAGAAAATGCTCTCATGGGCATTTCAAATGACACAAGCATGAATAATGCAACAGACTTTTTGAATATTACTTCTCTAAACAGCTTACATGACATCAGTCTGGGTATTCAGAGTATGAGCACAAACCGGAGTGATGCCGTGAGGCGCAGAAAGCGTCACCTTGCCATTCTGGTGTCCAAAAACAGACAAAAGAGAGATTTGAGTCAAACTGGTCACATGGCCTTTTCTAAGACTGTCTTGACATGGAGGCTCATCGGCGAAGGTTACAGCAGTCAGTTGACTATTGAAGAACAAAGGTACATCTTCAGGCTGGCCTTCAGGATGTGGAGCGAGGTGTCTCCACTGGAATTTGTAGAGGATATAAGGTCACCGTTGGAGGATGTTGATATCAAGCTGGGTTTTGGCACAGGTAGACCTCAGCCAACATATTTGATTAACAAACGAGGGGAAATATTAGACTTTGGTTTGGTTTTATTATGCAAATTGGGGCACTTTAACTCAGCAGTGATGTAATTGGCATTGTTCTGGATGAAGCTGAGCACTGTTACAGAAATGATTATTTTATGTGTGCATGTGATGTGGACAAAGTTTGTCTGGAAATGGCTGCATCATGAACTATGTGGGAGATCTTAAATTGGGTTGCATTTCAGATCTCGAATTTCTAAAGTACCCAGATTTGAACCAGAATCCATTGATCCCCATTTTGTTTTGTTTTTTTTAACCTTTTAAATTTGGGATTTTAGTATTTATAAGGACAAAAGATTCAGACATTTATGGTTTATCTTGTTTTTAGGATGACATGTACCAAAAGTTAAATGGTTTGACCCACATCCTGCACATCTTCATTTAATCTTCATTAATTTAATTTAATCTTCATTAAATGAAGATGCGCATTAAATTCATTAAATCTTCTTTACTTTATGGTAAAGAATGCATGCAATGTGTGTTGGTAAAGGTAGCTATCATCAATGTTTCCTGAAAGCGTAATGACAGAGGAGGATTTATGCCAGTATACCTACATATTGTGTATAATATTGCTTATCCCTCCAGGAAGACATTTGGGATGCAATCAGAGATTTGATGGCACCGGTCAAGAATTTGCCCATGCGTGGTTCCTTGGTGATATCCATTTTGATGATGATGAGCATTTCACTGCTCCTAATACTGGCAGTGGAATAAGTCTATTAAAAGTGAGCATGATGAAGTACAATGCAACAAGTAGCTGTAAAAAATACACAATGAAAGGTTCAGTAACAGCGCTTTAAATGGACTCTCTGTTAGGTTGCAGTTCATGAGATTGGTCATGTTTTGGGTTTACCCCACATCTACAGACCTGGATCTATAATGCAGCCGAGCTATCTGCCCCATGAGTCCGGCTTTGAAATGGACTGGATGGACAGAAAAGCAATACAGCATCTTTATGGTAGGTGGCTACAACAATATCATGTTGATACTTGGTCACAAAGAAACACATACTTTCTAATTTTCACAGTTTAGGGAGTAAATCAACACAAACCCATGTGTTTTCTTTGACACCAGGTGGCTGTAAAGGTCGGTTCAGCGCAGTGTTTGACTGGATCAGAAAAGAGAAATCACCTCATGGGAAGGTGGTCATTCGTTTCAACACATATTTTATGAGAGGCGGCTGGTACTGGCTTTATGAGAACAGAAATAATCGAACACGTTATGGTGATCCAGTTGCACTACAGATTGGCTGGCATGGGATCCCCACGGATGGGGTGGATGCATATGTACATGTTTGGTCTAGAAAAAGAGATGCTGTTTACTTCTTCAAAGGTAGCTAAACTCAAACCCTTTTCCAAAAGTGAGAGATGCTTTTGCTCTTATTACATTGATTCTGTACAAGTTTCTGTTTTTGCAGGTACTCAGTTCTGGAGATATGACAATGAGAATGACCGCGTGCTCAAACAAGACTCTGAAGGTCATCGATATCCCAGGTTAATCTCAGAAGGTTTCCCAGGGGTGCCTGGCCCCATCGACACAGCCTTTTTTGACAGGAGGGACTCCCATATCTACTTCTTCAGAAGCGCTCATGTAAGATTTTTTCTTTCTTTATTGTTTCATTTAACATTTTTATCTGCAGAGAGGGGTTTTGGAGGAAATGCAGCAGAGAGGAAAAGCCTAAAAGTTGTATATATTTTTTAAATATTAAAGATTTGCTGAATAAGCACAATATGAACTAAAACAGGTTCCTATACCTTGTACATAAGTACAGCATTTGTACAAAGAAAATCCATGATAAGTTCTTGGCAAAGGCATATCTTTTGATCATTAGGAAGTTAATGTTAAAACACATTACATAATCCATATCCCATGCCTCTGCTTTGTAATTATAAGAAACTTGAATAAAGTGTGAGCATTTTTTCTGGTCATGAGGATTTATTCAACTTAAAAATGTTGCTATTTGTAAAAATATCATGATTTTAAATGTAAGACTACCTCAGTAAATGATTAAACACCAATAGCAGTCATGGATACAGCCCAGGTCATTGTTTTCTCTACTTTAGGAAATGCATTCAAAGGTGCAAACTTTTCTAATTTTTTTTTTCCTCATGTAATTACATTGCTCCTGTTTTAGAGGGAAATAACTGTCTGTTCAAACAGGTGTATGCATTCAATGTGGAAGCCAACAGCTTGGCAAGAGGCTTTCCCAAAAACATCAGAAATGTTTTCCCTCCTGTGGAGAGTGGAGACCATCCAGATGGCAACATTGATGCTGCCTACTTCTCCTACACTCACAATGCTATCTTTCTACTCAAGGGCACCCGTTTTTGGCAAGTGGCGGGCAGCCGCGAACGGTGGCGCCGACCTTTTCTGCCACGAAATGGCCTATTGCCACACAAAGAGGTGGATCAGCAATGGTTTGACATCTGTGATGTTCATCCGACTGCACTCAAACTAACCCGCTGACAGTGCTGTAGCAGATGTAACCACCAGTCATGTCTACAGATGTAGCCTACTGATCTACCTGTAGGTATACATGCTAGCATATGTTCAACTATTAACTATCAACTATTCTTGTTTTTTCTTTAATGTTGACTGTAGAATTATCTAAAAGACAAAAATAACTTTGTTGGCTAATTTAAATTATTTAAATTTAAAAAATGGTTATGTATAATAATGAATGAGCTAACCATTTATCTTTACTTCTCTGTTTCACATTGAAGATGTGTAGTTCATATGTTTTCAATGGATATCATTTAACTTGGCTAATTAGGGCATTATAGAATGACATAGTAACTGAATTCCTACAATAAAAGTATTTTATTACAATAAGTTTTCTGTTTTAGATTTCCTCATTTGTCTCAAAATTATATTAAATGATGCTTGCTTCTAGATGTTGCTGGTATTATGCTTTTAACCCTTAACCCTGAATTAACAAGAACTGGGCCGAAATATCCCTTTTTTAAAATCTGAACACTTTATTTGACTTTATTTAACCCTTTAATAAAATCTGAATCCTTTCCGTATATTTCCTATTTATTACCACAGAATAGGTTAAAAATGATCATAGTGTAATCTTCTGCTTACTGGTATTCACTGGGTGCAGGAGACCAGTATCATATGGTGAACATCATGTTTTTGAGTAAAGTTTCTGCCATAAAGTGATGCAAAATGTCTCAGAAACAGTATATATGAAATATCATCAGGCCAAAAGGGGTTAATTCTTTGTAAAAAGTATTCTGGTGCATGTTGCTTTTCTAATTTTAGATATTTACTTACCTTCTTTGGAAGAAAGCTTTGCATTTGCCATGCTGTCATTGTAATTAGAGCATCTATAGAGCATCTATTTTTTGTTCCTACGGTGTATAATAAAAAATGCTATGATGATCACGTTGCTAAGCTTCATTCTTATTTGTGTTGCTGGGAGAAACATTACCTCTATGATGAAAGTGTAAACATGATAGCTGAATTGACTCTCATTGGGTTAGTCAAGGGATAGTGGTGATTAGCATTGTTGCCTCACAGCACAAATATTCCTGATTTAAACCTCAGGTGGACCTTTTAAAGTAGAGTTTGCATGATCTCCTTATGCATGTGGGCGTTTTGTCCAGGTACTCTGGAACTCTAATCCCTTACAATATAAAAACATACTTTTTGGCTCAATTGGTATTTCTAAATACTGCCAAGGAGTGAACAAGAGTTATTTATCCTTTTGTTGATACATCAGGGAGTGGTGTGTGTTTTTTCTCAATTAATGTTAGGAACTATCACTTCCTTATAATATTAAGTCCCTGACTGACTGCAGGTATGAAAGAATATCATGTGTCATTGGGACAATGTTACTTCCACTACAAAAATCCCTTCTGCATTCTTGAAGCACAGCTGTCACTGTGCTGCATGTCAATGTGAAATAGAAAAATGAAGCGTAAGTGTCATGAAAAAAAACAATTTGATCTCATAAAAGCAATTACACAGTGATACATTTCTTCAAATCTCTTCTTTAAAACTTGCACCAAGGCTTTACAATCAATCAGAATGTGATCCGACATCTAGACTGAAGCTAAATGATTTAAAAAGGTGCTCTTCTTGGCTCCTAAAGCTGTTATATTTTATAGTAATTATTTCAGAGTGTTGCAAAGACACAGACATTGATTCTATAATCAATATGTTACTTGAACAGTCTTATTAATTTAGCTCATTTTAAGAGATTAAGCTCCTGGTGGGACGTGGATAACTAGCATTGTGCTGCAGGGGTTCCATAGAAGATACTAATAAATTGAAGTAGAAATCAATTACAAGCAAAGGAACAAAATGTCACAGTAACTGCAGCAACAGAAGAGGGATATCAAGTAATTATGAGTCTGTTTACACATCTTATAAAGGAGCATAAACAGCATACAAATAAAGTCCAGTGTGCATGTATTGCTGTGGGGTGTACATGTTCTTTTTCTGAGCTGAAATTTTGTCATGTCTTTTGAGATTTTAGACTGTAAACAGAGCTGATTTTAAAATGGAATATTTTTACAATATCTACAAGGATCTTATTAATCAAAGGGAACAAATGAACATTATGTTAATTAGAAAAAAACATTAATTTTAATTTCTGCAGGAATTATTGGTAGACCAACGCTGAATCTAAAAGATAAAATTATTTAATGAAGAAGAGCCACACTGAATGCCAACATTTTAAAACCGCATACATCTTCTGCACCCTAGATATCATCATGAAGCCAACTTCTAAACACTAACTGGGATCCACTTATGCAAGTCATCAACAACTGATTGATCTGATTTGTTGCAAGCAGCAGAGATTCTTTCTCTCACTTTGGGGATCTTTGGATGTGACCAGGATAAATGATATCAGTCATGCAGATGGTGCTCATGGTGCAGGAAAAGTCACAGGTATCCACATGGGTGGCATTTTAGAAACTTACAAACAAGATAGAAAAGCTGCAGTATAATAAAATATCCCAGAACTCTGTGTTGTAGTTTAAAAGGTAAATCTCTGCTAGTGTCATTGTGATTTTGTTTTTAACAGGAGGGTTATTCTAACATCTGCATCTGCAGGTAGCGCGTTGTATTTATTTTAAATGTGAGGATGTTTTTGTTTGCGGTGTATTACACTCTGAGAGGATAATTTGTTGACTCATCTTCAGGTTTGAAGGCTGCCAGGTGTTTTTATTTAAAGAGAATCTGTAATAGGAATTAATCTCATTGCATTTTCACACCTCAGCTACTCAGAAACCGGTGACCTCATCAACAAGTTTATTTTCCATCACCCTTATATAGTTATGATCAACCAACTGAAAGCCTGTATTGATGTTAAGCTACAGCAGAGTGTCACTAACATTTCTGCTTTAAAAGAGCACAAACAATTGGCCAGTAGAGGGCAAACTCAGCACACAGGAACTTCATCTTAGTCCTTGGGGCTACCCTGTGGACCCACTGCTGTCAGTATCTCTTTGTGGTATTAGCATGCATGTTTACCATCAGTGTCAAGTGATGCTTTTTTTGTTCTTCATTATGTGGTAGTATTTCATGAGCAGAATATGTTGTTAATAGCTCTCTGTAGAAATGCTGATGTGTATACAAAGGAGAGTTGATCCTTCAAGGGCAGGTTATGGCAATATATTTACCCAAGTATGCTCACATTATGAGCTGTATTTTACAGTATTTGGTGCAAATGCAGCTGCACTGGAGTATAATGCGGATCAGCATTAATTCCACAGTAATGAGCGTGGAATTCCAACTTTCCTGAAAAGCCGCTTTTGGTTTGAAAGTTGTTTTGAGTATTAACTCTAAGAAGCATCGTTACCAAGGCTCCAGCTGGTTTGCTGTGGTTTTTTTTCCTTTTTAAAGAAATACTGCTGTTTCACACATCAGTTGGCAAAACACAGAATACACACAGGATGAAAGTAAGTGCTGACAGTAGTGAATACATACAAATATTCACTCTTTTTCTCAATCAGAGAGATATTATAGATGTTCATCTGTGTCCCTTCTATTTGTCTTTTATTCTCTTTTCTTCCTCATGTAGGAAAAAAAACCTTTTGGATTAAAAATAAGATATCTTCATGACTGCATCTCAGTTTCAGATTCAAATTAATGTTTCAGATACATCATTACTGAATATTTTGAACACAGTGTTCCTTACTTAATATCCTTAATGTAGTAGTAAAGCTTTCATGCTGTAATTACTGTAACAAATAAGAAAAAAGCTTGCTTTTTGTAATGAAAAACTACATTAGTCTGTAGTGAAAACAACTTTTTATATAGATAACAGAACATGTTTGACTTTAAATCCCCTCCTGGTTAAACATGCAAACAGATTTTCATTGCCAAATGAAAATCGTACAGTAATTACATGTTTTCTCTTGAGAATAGTCCATGTATCAAACAACCTAATTTGAATGAGGGATCCAAATCATGCAAGTGTAATTAAGCATTGTGTAGCTTCATGCATAATGCAGCATTTAGGTGTTGACTAAATACCTGATAAACAGATAGTGTGGGTGTGTAGGAGGATATGTTTGTCATACTGCAATCTACCCAATAAACGCCTGCTAATTTGCCTCCATATGGGGCAGAAGAATCTCTCCCACCCGCTGCAGTGTGAACCTTAACCTTTGGTTGAGGAGGAGCTTTTAGAGACAAAACAAGGAGCTTTCTAGCAATGTCAGTATGAGTGGCAACTGCAGGTCAAGGAAGGAGGGGGCAGGCTGTCCTACGCATGGCCACACAGAAGAGACTGCCCCGGCTGCCACCTCCATTGCAAGCCTGGGAAAATGACAGCAGAAGTACGTGCCGTGGCAACCTTTGTCAAAAGAAAATCATGTAAAGTAGTTTGGGCTGCAAGCTAGTTTTGACTATAACGACTGGAGTGAACAGGACTGTTCTGTTGTTGGAAATAGATTATCTGGAAATTGGTGTCGATAGAGTCAAACAATTATTTAAAGTAAGAAAGAATACAAAAACTTGGATACAGTTAGAAGGCAAAAGAGATTTGCTATTATTCTAACGCAGTGCACGAAGTACTTCTGTTTTGGTTTAATTCTGAATATTAGGGGATTTTTGGGGAAGGTTGTTTGTATTTTACATGAACATATCCCATGATTTGTCTGAGAGATCAGAGATATTTTTAACTTTCCTTCACTGTTCACTCACTGCAGGCACTTATGCAAATGCCTGAATAGTGTTGCAAATTGTCAATAATGTTGTCACCAGTTCTTTTATTCCCTTCGTCACCCATGGACATACCTGCAGGGCAACAAGCGAATAATCTGTCAAGTGGCTGAGTACTTCCCTTCTTGTGCTTTCTCTCCTTCCTCCCTTTTCTATCAGAGAAACAGATGGGGATGAACTCAGGGGGCGGCAGGGGTGGACGAGTCTATGGTTTGAGTGGTCCTTTAGCTAACTATAGGGGGGAGGGGGCCACATTTTCTACATGCCAATTTGGGCTTTGTTAATCTAGAGTTCCCTCTCAAACCAAATTTAGTCTGGAATTATTCCTTATATGTTGTGGTTCTTTTATTATGTGGGATTTTTAAGGTAAAAGAGTAAAAAAATCTACTTTATTCAATCATACGCCAAAACTATGTGAATACATGCACTTTTACTACACAGTATTTTCTAAACCGGCAGCAATCCCTTGCTGTTGCCTTGTTTCTCGGTGATGGATCATTATTCGTACCACATTGGTAAGAAAAATTACACAACCTACTTCATTTATAAACGCCTATTTTGACACATCAACGCAGGATTTCTACACTTCCTCTGACAAGCACTCGAACTGCGCGTCATGTCCATGTATTTTGCACTCTTGCTGTGTTCACTGGGTTTGACCAGTAAAGTTGATTCTGATTGCAGACATTGCAAAATGCAAAACTAACAAGCACAAAGATGCAGTCACAACAGTTTAAAGGCACACACCCTGCAGGACTTCTGCTATGTGAAATATGATCCCAGACACTTATTTTTTTGTTGTTAAACTTCAGGATAATGAATCACTGAATCCTTTAATCTCATCAAACATATTTGTTAGCTTTATTAGCATTAATAATTGTATTTTTTTAAGTTATGGTCACATTTACATTGACTTTGGCAAACAATTGAAAGTATTTTATTCTGTCTAAGTCTGAGAAGGTTTTGCATAAAGTTTGGAGAAATTCAGTTAAAATAAAAAATATCTAATGAAACATTGATTTATTAGAATGAGACAGAAAGGCATACACTAGCCACAGATGTACAAATAAATTAACAGGAATCCCAACAATGCAAATCCTAGTTTGAAGGACACTTTAACAGAACCAGTGTTACATTTATTCATCTGTTACTGTGATAAGTCTAACACATCTGCTGTGTGGGTTTTTTTTAAACATCTTTCTGATTATTTGTCTGATTGTTTTTTTTACCACTATGAATGTTATTGTAATGATGTTACAATGTTCCCAGATCCCAGCAAATTTACAATTTGAGAGGAGTGTTGTAATAAAGGATACAAGCTTATAGTTCAGAACAAATCCCTGCCTTGCATTCATGCGTTAAGGGCGGCAAGTTATGCACTCTTGATCTTGCTGTGGCTTCGGCTCTCTTTTTAACTCTTTTTAACTCTCTTTTTCTTCCCAGGTTTGCCAACCCCTAACAAGGCCCCCAGTACACACAGAATAGGTCTTTTCATACACACCAGACTCAGTGGATAACTGCAACATTCACCACTGAAGATTTTATTCTGAGGGACTTCTGCAATATAGCTATCACACACTGCTCCTGCTCTGTAATACATGATGAAATCTCTCTGCAATTTAATGTATCCTGTTTTGCTTTTGTTTTGGTGTTTTTATATATTTTTTGTGTTGTCAAATCATTTTCAAAAATCTCCTCCTCTATTTGTTCATTCCTTCCTTCCTCACTTCCTTCCTGTAGTTTATATGTTTTTGTTAAACATACAAGTTACCATCTCCCCTGCTCATGAAAGATACATTTTCATGCATCTTCCCACCTAACACGAACAGCAGGGTAGTTGTTTTGCAGCTCTGCAGCTGAAACCTTTTTGAAAACAGATCTCCGAGTTGTTCTTCTCCAAATCAGCCGCCATAATTTATAAATGTCAGCTGAAGAATGTATTTCATATGTCGGGTTTGGAGAGATTATAATATGTTACAAGCCCTGGCTTGTGTTGGTAATGTTTTTTCTAATGCGCCAAACAGTGGATCAGTAAAATAAATATTGCATGCTTTTCGCCTTGAAGGATGTGGTATGCATTCTAACCCATGCTCCAGGAAGTGCGGTGTGTCAACCATGAGAGAATTATGTCTTTAGAGGGGAAGCTCTCTTCTCCTTAATGCTCATGCATTACATTTTGGAATACTCAAAGGCAAAGAATCTTGCTTGGAGCTGGAGTTAGGGCTTTGGCTTCCTCCCATGTAGGTCACACCTTATTATGGCAAATTTAAAAGTTTTTGCCATGACACTCTGTTTAGAAAATGAAAAAGGGTCTCCTGTGTGTGCAGTGGATTTAAATGGTACCATTTCACCTCTTTTCTGGAGTGTTTTATTGGATCTAAATGGGAATTTGGAGAAAGTGGAGCAGCTTGTGAAGGAGCAGTGAGAAATTGAGACTGACGTTGCCACCTCATTGCCCTGAAATTGTGCAGAGTAGTTGTGCCAGTCTCTTTGTTTGGAGATTAATGTTGCGTCAGTCACATTCTTTGTATAAGGGACGCTAGCCAAACTGCATCATGAAATCAAGCTACATCAAAAACAACCATTCTGATGTGGTGGAAAATAGGAGAGCAGTGTTTGGTAAGAATCATAAATTTATCTGACATGCATGGGCTCCCGCTGTTATGAGGTATTGATATCCTGCCAATCAAAGCTTGCCATTTGTGGCATCATCAACCTCTGTGTTGTAACTTTGTATGTAGGTGGAACACAACTGGGCTTTGTTGTGTGGTGTTGTACACACACAGCACTGAATTAGGAGGCCCCTTCTTCTCATTTTCTCTTTTCTGCAGGCTTTGCTCAGGGGCATGACACAATTCTTAAGGGCTTTGGATCCACTGGCCTGATAATTCCTTCAATTATTAAATGCTTGGCTGGCAGATGAAGTGAGCCTATGAATAAAGCAAATCTGTGGGCATGTGAGTTCTGACAATACAAACACACTATTAGCACTCATTTCTTAAGCAAGTTCATAAAGATACACAGCAGAATCCTAATAATGGAGAGCTAGCTTGCAGGAGTTAGTGATTGTGCAGGTTGTTTCTTACTTTGACCACCTGCCTATTCCTGCTCAAACAGTTTGGACAAGGTCAAAATGTCTCACTGAATCCAGCAAGACTGTCAGATTGAGCTCATGAATGCCAGTCGGGTTAGCTTTGAAGGTCTTTTTCGCTTTCTGCATAGATCTTTTCTGAGTTCAGGTGCAGACCTTTTGAGAGCTTACTCATAGTGACAGCAATCTGTTGTTTTCTGTGGCTCTTCAAATTTTACATCTGTACAGACATTCCTCTCCTCCTATCCTAACTTTGTGCAGTCAAGTAAAGGACCAAAGTAAACAAAGGGGTGCTGTGCTCCACCCTAATGAAGTTGTAGGTCTTTTTCCTCGCTGCGCGCTGTTGGTGAAACAAAGCTAATCATAGTGAGTGCTGCCCCACACTGCTACACCATAGGGGCCCGGTGCTTGTTCTTTTCCCCTTCTACTTTCTTTTTTTTAGAGAGAGAGAGCACCTGCCTTTAACCATCTGCACCTGCTGTCTGTGATAAGACAAAAGTGAAGCACGTGCAGGATGTATAATGGATATCACAGTGATGATGCCTTTAAAACAGAGCATCCATAATGTTGTCACATCTTAAATCTTCCTTTGTCAAGAAGCTTGTTTGAATGCTCACCGTTCATGTTCCTCTGGCATGAATCCATAGAGGAAAATTTGTCACAACAGCAGGTGACTTGCACACGTGGTAAGAACTGAGTACCGGTCAAAGTGGCAGCTTAAAATGGGTGTTGCATATAAGAAGCTGCGTTTCATTGTTTTTTCCCTGCAGAATCTTGTTGTTGCATGATTCCTAATCTCAGCAACAAAGTTGTGATGTATTTGGTTCACAGGGAGGTCAAGGACAAACCAAACACCCCACCCTTCTCGTGAAACTAACCGGTGATAAGAAGTGTGTGTGTGTGTGTGTGGAGGGGGATGGGGGGGTGTTGTCATAACTCACTGCCATCACACCTACTCCTGAGGCGACAGTCTACCATTAAACGAGTTATAACTGCAGTTGAAAACTTTGTGGGTGATTGTATACATATGCATATCGCTGTTGGCTGAATTTTCTGCAAAAGCAAAGTTGTTCACTGCGACATTATGAGAACATTTCTAAAATAAGATAGAATCACTGTTTAGGAACAAAATGGTAACATTTACTTACTTTACTGGTGAAAGTTACAGTATGTTAAAAACCAACAGAAAGCTATAATGACATCTATATTAAAACCAAGGTCCAAGTTTTAATTTATTCTTGTTTTTATTGTCAAATCTAACACACACACACCCACACACCACCAGCGCACACTTGCATTTTAGTGCCTTTAAACACCAAATATCACTTTGACAGCCACACATTGTGTAAAACATTCATACTGTAGTTTCACATAGAAAGTAGAATATGAAGGTACAGTACCAGGCAAAAGTGTGGTTTTGATTTCTGATGAAATCCAATGAGTAATGTGTCCTGAATTGTTTGACTAAAAGTGCAACTTATTTGTGGGCTAATAAGTGCAGACAGTTCTACAATTATCAAGCTTTAACTTAAGCAGCTGCATTATGTACTATGAACCAATGTACCAATTTTAGACTGTTACTGTATATCACTGATCAACGTACCACTGATGCTTTATAAAGTACACCAGAAATGATTAATCCAACAAAAATATAACTTAAGATTGAATGTGTGTCACCCTGCATTTCAGCCTGTCACTTTGTCACCATCTCTTTGATGTGTAAGGAGAAAAAAAACAGTAAGCGGGAAGGGTGAGGGAGTCCAAAGGGGACAGAGATTCTGCAAGTCGCGCCAGCAAAACTTATTTTATCCACCTTAGGATGCTGGTGATGCTGCCAGCATTGCTGTGCCAGATTCTGCTCAACCAGATAAACAAATGCAAGACAAATTTCTCTTTGTTAAACCTGTGCAGACTGCTGCATAATAATGAAGGCTGGTGCTGACAGAGCGTGTGCCTGGCCAGTAATGATCCTCCTGTCTGAGAGGACAATGAGGAATGAATGTATTCATACAGACTGATCCCTTTGCTGCTTTGTATATTCTACCATGCTGGACCATCTTGGCTTTAGCGTTAATGTGTCTTTGTAAACACAGTTGCCCAGTCAGTGTGTAATTATCCTTGAACGTAGTAATAACAGATCGGGGTTGTAGCCCAGGGCATTTTTCTTAATATTGTTTTTATTTGGCAGTTAATAAGTCTGATTTCATCACAGTTAGCATGCACGCCTGTTTGCTTGTGTTCAGAAAGAGACTATTAAGTAAACTACAGCAGGAAAGGGAAAACATTTTAACACACCTTAAAAAAAAGTCAAATTCAAGATGACATTATGAGTTGGCAAGGGAAGTTTATTTATATAGCACCTTCATGTACAGGACAGCTCAAAGTGCTTTACATTGTTGGGTCAGTCAGGGGCTGTTATTGTCCAGCACCAGGAGGACTTCTTTTTGAAACAAGATGTATTATGCTATACCGCTATAATATTCTTAGTATATTCTAAGTATGCGTGGATGATTTCTGTTGTGGGAGGAGGTGAGAGAAAGGCTGGGCACTGGTAGACTCTGCGTGGCTTGAGTGTACTGCTAAAGGCTGCAAAAGACTTTGATACCTGGGATCTGGATATCCTTGGTCGCAATTAAATTACTTTCAGAATATCATGCATCATTACGACTGAAAAATGGGCCAGTTCACAAGGTTGCGGTGATAATGAGGCGAGAACGACAAGGTAAACTGCTGCAGTGAGATGTGGACCCCAGTGTGATGCAGATTTACCTTAAGGGGCTAAAGAGGTGGAGCACATTTCATTTTCTGAAGGGCAACTCCTTCCAGAGGTCATGTCCAATTAAACAAACATAATAAATGTTGGGGGGGGTGTAAAATGCAAAGAGGTGAGGCTTAGGATTATGTAAAACTGCAGATTTATCAGAGCTGATCATTTTAAATTCTCATCCCACCCTCCACTCATGAATGTAATATTCCCTTTGACAAACGGCCCACGTATGAAATGGGACAATGAGGACGGCTAGCACATATTGCCCCATGCCATGTCTTTTGTTGTTGCATTTCAGCCATGGATTTAATAAAGATTCAACACAAAATGGGTAAAAAGTGATCTGCAGAAAAGATCTTCTGGAGCTCAATTGTCAGGCAAAGAGACAGTTTAAAATGAGCTTTTAACCCAGAGACCCAAACATACTGCAGACAGAGCAATGCTGTCTCTAAGCATGCAGGGCAGCTCAGTTAAAATGGACCAAAGTTACTGTTACGAGGAAACAAATTAAGCAAAAAATAAAGAATAAATTAAATAAGCACACAAATAGTATTTGTGCTCACGGTAACAACAATTGAATTAACCAGCTTAAAGTTGGAATGTAACATTCATTTAATCATTTTCTGTATCTGAATAAATTCAGGGTCACGGGGCTTGCAACATGTTGGCAATATTATGCGATCTATGTTGTTCTCCTAACCCCAAGCAAGGTATTGATGCTTAACTCTTAGTTATTTAATTTAGGTGCTTGAAAATAATTAAACAGCATTAAAAAATTTAAGTAAATAGTCATGTGTAAAGCAGATTGTATAGGATAAGGAGGGATGGGAGTCATAGGTTAAACTCTACTGCCATATCTTCCAGGTTAACAGGTCTGACATGCATTTTTTTTGTCCAGACACCACAGTCTCTGCAAGAAAGTGCTTAGTGTTTGACATTTTGTGAAACTGCCATAAAACTGTTTTTGTGACAATTTCACAAAATGGCATGGCATTTTTTCTCATAATTATGCAGTGACAAACAAAAATGAGAACATTTTCTCCAAGACAGGAATCGGTTGATTATAATTGGAAGTTGGAATGATTTGATGATACAAAATCCAAAAATGATCTGACTTTTTTCATGTTTTAAAAATCTTACTTCCTAAACTTTAATTGTAAAATCTCACACAAACACACGTACACAGAGCGAGAGAGTAGCTCAGGATGGAGCTACCGCTTTAATAGCAGTGATGTGTAGCCCTTTCCAGCTGTGATGTAATTTGAGTTTTTTAATCATTGCACAGCTGCAGTACGATAGCTGCCTTTACATGCAACATGTGTGTAGTCATTCAAATTTAGATTATTAAGTTTTGAACAGTTGAAATATTTTTAAGATGAAGCAAGTAAATAAGACATGATTAACTGCAAACAACTGTCTGAACACATTTTAAATTCTCAGTGACCAAATTCTGTTTTTATTTTTCTATTTTTTATAACAGCCATATTCAGCAGTCGTTCTGTTGCTGCTCCTTCAAATGACAGACACTCTGATTCTGTTTTTATTACTGAATCTTATTCTGGTAATGAAGTTGGGACCGTTATGTTTTTCTCATTACCTTTTCATTAAAGATATGACTAGAAAATGAAGTTGCCATGGCGATGGCTCCATGAAGTCTCCAAGCTGAATGCGCAGCTGTATTGTTTACTCTTTTGTAAAGACTGCTGTTCGCTTTCAATAGGAGATGAAGTCTCTTTAGGTCCTGCATCTTTTAGCGTTTTTCATGAATCAAACAATGACCTGATGAAAATAGGACATTCTTCAATGATCTTGTTTTTTAATGCTGAGAGGTTTCATTAGCTTGCTGATTGCTCCCAAAATCATAAACGATGCCGCTGGATGGAGTGAGTGAGAGAAAAAGTGATTCACAGCTTCTAAGCAGTAACAGAAGTTGTTTGAGAAAATTATATTGAGCCATTTTGTCTAACTGGCAGTTACACTTAATTACTACATAAGGAGCTGAAGCTATTCCTGATGCATGGGAACCCACCTAACCCATCTTTGACCCTCTTTGAGAACATGATACAAAACAAGATTTTATCTTATCTTTTTTTTTCTTGGGGCCCAAGCACAAAGTAACTAAAAGAGGGGAGAGGAAAGGGGCAACCTTTTCTCCTCATTTATCAGGAGCGTTTTCCAAACCATTAGCCTTTTCATTACTTCCTGTACTTTTCATGTCTGCTGGCAGACTTGCGCCTCAATACTGTGATTAGTTCAAGCAGGATGCCGCTTATTGATTTAGCTCCACTGGGTGTTAGTTAACTCTCTGCCAGTTTTTAATTGCTTCTCTTGACTGTTAAAGTAATACACGGTTTTAAAGGGAAAAAGCAACGGCTTCAGTGTGAATTTTAATTGAATGGTCCTTGGTTGGTTCAAAAGCATGCAGAGAGGTACAGTGCAGAATATTTACAATGCAATGAGCTCCATTTGAGCAACTAAATAGAAAATAGGTCCTTAAATGAAGTATTTCAAATTAGGCTGCCATGATGCATTTAAAGGGTGCAGTGTGTATATGTGTGTGTTAACACACATTATTATTATTATTATAATTATTATTATTATTATTACATAAAAAGTTTGGACTTAAGTACACATGATACTTGGTCACTGTCATTAATGCTCCTATAAGGACATCAGGTTATACAAGGATGCTGAAGGATGCTTCCTTTCAGGAAGTATCAGCATTAAACTGCTACCTGTATTGAGAATACATATTACATGTTTAATTTTTTCTCCATAAAGAGTTTTGCTTATGTCTTGCATGAAGCAGGTCACTGACAGCTTTTCCTTGTTATTAATAACCTTATTTCTTTTCAATATTCCAAGTGCACTTTTCACTTAAATACTGTATATTGATGTTATCAACTGCATTATTTCAGCTCTACAAAGCTAATGTTTAAGGGTATTAAATTCACAACATCTATGCAAAGCTTAAATCAATATAAAAAACATCGTTTTTATGGCAACACAATGAAAATTGCACCAATTGCAGTTTAAAACAGTCTTGCAGTGATATACCTTGTCATAGCTTGATAGATATGCATCTTTACATCTATATGAGAAACATTTGTTAACGTCTGACAGGAAATCGAAAGGAGAAGTAGGTAGATCCACTGTCATAGAGAAAAATGAGAAATTTCATCCATAATGAATGATAATATATAAGTCTTAATATTGTGTCTGAAATAAAAATCTGTAAAGTTCTCTCAGTAAAAGTGTTGTCTAGTGGGGGGAAAAACATCATCTGAAGCAGAAGTCCTTGCACGCTGGTGGATTAAATTGAGTATTTCGTGGAGCAAATAATTATTTCAAATGAGTCAACATTTGCTTGGAAGCATCACCTTCTCTCAGAAAACAACATTTGTAAATGAGATTACTAAATTTCATCAAAATGTTGACAGAAGTCCTCAGATATAGCTATAAGGGCCTCATAAAGGCAGCCAAGCACAACTTCAATACTTCTGCTAAAGGCCCGCTTGGTTTTTCACTTCTGAATCATTATTTGAATGCTTTTTGAAGGTCTTTCATTTGCATCCTAATGCTCTGCCCTTGTTCAATCTAATTTACATTCTAGATGCAGAAACGATAAGTGTGATAAAGGTTCATTCCAAAGAAAAATAAGGCAGGAAAAAAGAATAGCTCTTCATATGATTTGAGATGATAAAACATTATTTTTCTTTTGTTTTTAAAAGTGTAATTTACAGAATACAAAAGGCATGAAATAACAATTTCTAACACTGCTCATGGAAGCTTAATGTACCTAAACTGTATGAGAAAGCTGCTTCTTGCTGTGGGACTTTGCAATCTGCTTTTCAGTTATGTCTACATATTTACTTTACACTAATTTACAAAGCTGCTCTATATTAGAACACGAGGACAGGAAGTACTACATAGCACATTTAGGGAAATGGCAGAGCTGTTCTCAAAGCATGGGGAGAAAATGACAATGTTGTCACTTGAAACAGATTGAATTTGGACCCTGGACACTATTTTCTTCCAAGGGTGGTGTAAAAGTAGGTTGCAATGCTGGGGGTGTATGTGCCTAGCCCCTAAGGCAATGACAAAAAATATGGGGCGCTCTTGCTCTCTTCCTTACACCCACACAAACATGCATGCACTTCTCCAGTTTCTGTCCTTTCTCATTATGTCTTCAATTATCAAGTCAGGATAGAAAGTCATTATTTTTGGAGGCTAATGCCCATGCTTGTTTTCTTTTCGATGTAACTCAAGAGGAAAGCAGACAAACTCCATTTGTCAAGATTTCAATCTCCTAATAGCATTAGCTAATTGTTAGAATAATCATCTTAAAATCGGGCTGAGGAAAATATGATTTATACATTTTCACTTTTAAGCCGCTGGCCTTAGCTACACAAAAGTGTCTTTTTTATTATCCTGTTCTGTATTAATCATTGAGAAGCAGGGGGTAATTACTTTTGGATGATTTCACTATTTGATGCAGCTTTTTAATTGTCAAACCAGGCATTTCATGCAGCCATGACCAGGCTGAGTAGCACATGACCCACCACAGGGACTGTATCTGATTTCATTATTAGCCCCAGTTTGACTGGCTTAGCCTTTAGATCTACCATGAACACCTTTACCCTTGGGTGACTCCAGTTAATTACTTCAGCCCATAATGCCTGAGATACAACCTAATAAGCATGGAAGGTTACAAATTATGATGCTCAGATTATGTGCTGCTAGTTTCCAGAATGAAAGATGAATTCTTTACGTTTAAAACTGAATAGCCTTTTAAAATGTATGTTTGCATTTAAGGTTGTTTTTTTTCTATTTTCCATTTGCTTCCATGTTTTTTTTTGTACAGTGTCTATAGTGTTATATTATCCAAAGAAAGCAATACAAAGGGCTTTAATAGGGAGTTGTGTAATTTGTGAAGACAAAATGACAGTTTTAGCAGATGATTTGTTTGTTTCCAGTCCTTTTAAAGATGTATCTATTTTATTTCTGTATCTTATAAATGTTTTTAAAAATTAATTGGTTCAGCTACCTAACTCAGGGTTATGTTTATTTTCATTCAAAAATAATTAAGAAAATGTTTCTACACCCACGTAGCCAGGCTGCAAGTAAGGTTACGCCATATTTTAAAACCGCCATGTTGAAGACTAGATTAACGGCTCCTTGGACCACTTTGCACTTTCTCCGTAGGTGCATTGTAGATGTGTCTTATTTGTGATAGTTATTCTGCATTGTTTTCTAAATCATGGTAAAGCATTGCCATGCATAATCACCAAGGTGAAAAGATTGCAAATAGGTTGACTTTTCACCCCTTTTCCCGCTTGGAAGCACAAAAGTAGAAGTCATGTGTGAGAGATAAAGAGTTATGGGCATGTACATGTATATGTGTGCTTGCTGCTATAACAGTGACTAATCCATGTGGAGCACAGCTTAGCTTTGATACGATTACTGTGTTTCCACTCTAAACTTGAAGCTCCTGCACCCATCCCTTTGCAAACTGCACATGAGACTCCAATGACTTCTAAAACTAGAATTGCTACAAAGTGCAAGTTCTCACACCACAAGCATGGTAACTGAAGATTGTTCAGAACTGCAGGAGGAAGCCCTTGTCAATGCTCCAGTCTTTATTAGGCACTTCATATGATGCTAATGTTCCATATTCTAGTCCCTGACTTCATTGTTTAACGTATCCTGATAAATTCCAGGTTCTTACTTGGAATTTTACCAGTAAAATCTTCTCTCGTCTGTCCACTTGGTGGTACTATGCTGCTGTTTGTATACATTCATGAGGCTAGAAATATGGCCGCCACGTCCCAGATTGCAACACAGCAACCAGGCCCAGTTGCAGTGCGCATTGGATCTGGAAGACCTGCATGTCAAGCTCCTACAGACCCATGCAGAACATCTGGTAGTGTTGCTGTAACCGACCTTACGCAGGACCCACACAAGTATAAATCGTGCTTAGCAACTAACAATGGGACAAATATACAGTCTAATAATTCCCTAAATCATAGATGAAGGTTTTATAGGCAATGATACACAGCGAATCAGTAGTGTTAGGAGAGTATAATTAGACATATATCACTGGGACCCTTTCAACAACATGTACATTTTTGTGTGCAGTGTAAACAATTTCAGCAGCAAACTCTGTAGCCCTTTTTGCCAATGAGATAAACCTTCTTGGCATAAATATATGTCCTTACTAAATAACATTTAGTCATCCAAAAGCATACACTGCCTGGCCAAAAGAATTCACCATCTGGATTTGACTAAGTGAATAGGTATTGGATAATTACTGCAAGTTTTTACTGATTATCTTTCAGCTGGCAGCAAGCTAACGTCAACTGATGCAACAAGTAGCTTATCAATGCTTAAACAACCATGTGGAAAGACACTTTGTGTGGTTGTGGAAAAGATGTTAATCTGTTTAAATAAGGTCAAATCAATGGCATGCATCAAGCACAGAAAACATCTAAAAACATAGCAGAAACTATTAAATCTGGGTTGAGAATTGTCCAACACATTATAAAAAAGCTGGAAGGATTGCAGGAAACCATTGTCTTTAAGAAAGAAATGTGGTCAGAAAAATTCTGAATGATTTCACAACTTGAAAGTGGTGAAACAAAGAACAGTAGAACTCAGGACTATGGTTAATAGTGAAAGTAAGAACATGTATACACACACTCACATACAATGTGAACTCAAGTTATTGGGACTGAATAGCTGTGTAGCCATAAGAAAACCACAAATTTGTAAGGTTAACTTAAGAAAATGGCCTAAATTTGCTGGGAAAGATAAATATCAGACTCCAGAGCAAAGGAAGATTGTCATGTGGTCTGATGTGTCCAGATTTGCCTTGTTTCAGAGTGATAAGGGCATCAGGGTACGAAGGGAGTTAGATGTACCATTCATGCATAGTGCCTACTATACAAGCTTGTGGGGACTGTCTGTGAGCTGTGGTTGCTGCAGTATGCCGGGTCTAGGTTCAGCAACACTGAATAGACTGAATGACAAGGTCATTTCATCAATGCATTTTTTTCTTCCCTGATGAAATAAATAGGAAATATTTATACAAAAAAAGTCTCTAGCACTTCAGGACAACACCTGTGTCCTACAGGACAATAGCTGTGTCCAACCAGACGGTCTGGCTCGTATCTATGCTGTTCCTCGTTGTTTGATTTCATGCTTGTGTTGTTTTATTCTCTGATGTACGTCGCTTTGGATAAAAGCGTCTGCTAAATGCCAATAGAATAGAATAGAATAGAATAGAATAGAATAGAATAGACTAGAATAGAATAGAATAGAATAGAATGATGTAGCATATTCCATGAGAGGATTTGTTAGGCTCAAATTGTTAACGAATGATTCAGGGAGGATGCAACATCATTTTCAGCCCCAATGAAAATCTTTGGGGTGTTCTAGGAAAAGGCTTTGTGCAGTGGTCAGACTCGCCCATCATCAATACATTTCTTGGGGAAATTTTTCATGCAACACTGGATGGAAATATATTTTGCAACATGGCAGAAAAAATGCTGCTGTGAATTCTGCCGATATCAAAACTAAACAAGAGAGTCGACAGTCTGATAAAATATTAAAGTGTTTTTTTTTGTTTGGTTTTTTTTGCTTGATGACTTCTTTTGGCCAGAGGGTGTAAACTTTAAGTGGAAGCCAGGAGGGTCTAGCTCTATTTCTCAAAGGCCACAATCCTGCAGGTTTTCTATGTATTTCTATATCATTGTTTAGAATTTCATAGGCTGCTAGATCCTTTTAATGTAAGCCAGGTGTGTTGGAAGAGGGATACAGCAAAAACCAACAGGACAGTGGCCCTTGAAAACTAACTTTGGACACCCCTGACATTGGCAATATAAGCTATATCGACAACCATAACAGTACAAGCTACTTGCCAGTAAAACATTAGCAACTTCCACATCAAATCATCTCTTTAGCAAACTTAAAGTCAACATGTTAACACAAATTCCTTTCAACTGTGCTATTTATTTTAAAATGCAATTACCTCATGTACCATCTGGTAGTTACAGGATGTGATGCAAACATAACACTGTGGTTGGAAATGAACATACAATGCATCATTTGGATGGACAGTTTAGTTTTACAGCTCTGCAAAATGGTTCTCAGGACAAGACGAAGGTCATTTTTATCTTCTGTCGATATGAACAGTATGTTGTGTCTCAGATACCACCTGCTGTGCAAACAGCTGATCCCAAAAGCCCTCATTCTGTAAAGATGATCCTTGATGGACAGCTTCCAGTGGAAGCCTGATGGTTGTAGCAGCATCAACCTTTCAGCTGCTGATCTCGATAAACTAAAGAAGCTGGATAAGGTGTTAGAACAGGGCATGCAATTTAATCTTCTTTATGTATTTTTTTAAATGAAGGTGGGGCTGTCAAACGTGACATTAGAGAGATAGAGTATATGTGTGTGTGTGTGTGTGTGTGTGTGTGTGAGGGCTAGTGTGCATTCATGCATGTGCATCTGCATCAGTGTCAAGTGAGTAAATAGAGCTGCACGGTGGTGTGGTGGTTAACACTACAGTCTGACAGCGAGGAGGTTGTTGGTTCGGATAGTAGCATTTCTGTGCATGTGTGCATGTTCTCCCTGTGTTAGTGTGGGTTCTTTCTGGGTACTCTGACTTCCTCCTACCATCCAGAGACATGCGTATTGGGTTGACTGCTCATTTGAAATTGTCCATAGGCTGAAATGTGAGTGTGACTGGTTGTTTGTTTCTCTGTGTTGGCCCTGTGATCGGAAACCTGTAAAGGGTGTACCCTGCCTCTCACTTAATGATGGCTGGGATAGGCTCCAGCTACTCGCAGCCCTTCATTGGAATAAGAACTACAGATAATGGATGGATGGTTTAAGTGATAAAAAAATTGTTGAACTCTTCCTGAACCATTTAAAGAAACACTAATGTGTTCATAACAGTGTGATGCTGTGTAAAATGTAGTTCTCTTTTAAAAATCCTTAGAGATTAAACACAATATTTGATTGTCCTCAGATTATGTACACACTTCTTAATGTGTGCATGTACCGGTAGGTGCTTGTACCACTCTTGCACTTACCAAGGTTAACTTTTAATTATCAGTTGCACAAATATCCTAAGTTTGTGGAAGTACAAATGAAGCAGGCCATTCTGGGTGATCAGGTGGGTCAAGGTTGGTAGGTTTAAGGCTACACGTGTGGGTTGGCAGTTGTGGAAAAACTTGAGACAATGCTTGACTTCATAAGCACACAGTGTAACAAAGCCCTCCCACACAGCCTTTGTTAAGCCTTCTCTCTTGAGCTGGCACTTCAGCCTCCCTGAGCCCATTGACTCCCACTGGATGCTCTTCACTGTGTTTCCTGGGTGAAATATAAGGGGGCCTCTTTAATACTGTAACATCCGTATCCATTTCTTTCACACTGCCCCCCCCTCCCTCTCTCTCTCAGTAAACTGCAGCCAATACAATTTAATCCCATTTGGTAGGCAACTTAAATTCATCCAATTTCACAGATTAGGAGTTGTGGTCTCCCTTCACAATTTAGCTTGGTCATACACTTGATGGTTTTTTTAATGCTTTAAATTTCATGCTGAAATTTATATATATATACTCTCTCTCTCTCTCTCTCTCTCTCTGTCAGGCTGATGGGTAATTGAGGCCGTCACAACACAGATCGGGATACAGTG
>JBAMHV010000023.1:6814749-6825245 GCA_037177535.1 Pseudomugil gertrudae
ATATATAAAGTCATCCTAAAATTTAAATTTATTCATACCCATATACAGTATATATACATCAAAAACTTGTGAATAAAAATGAAATATGTGTGTGTAAATATGTAAGATATATAAATAAATAAATTGCCCCTAAACTGTAACCCAGCATGTTTATTGGACTTGGAAGTAAACACTAATTGCAGCCAATATGGAAAACATTGGGGGTTGTTGTGTCTTCGGTGTTTTATCTGTAGACTGACAGATGTGCATCTCTGGTGTGTGGGCACTATATTATTTAGTTTTCCACACAGACTCCTGTGAGCACTGAAAGGGAAATCTGTGTTGAGATTGAGGTTAGGGGTCAATATGAGACAGACTGATACAAAGCTACCCCAAACACTTTTCTTTAAGCAGGAATGCATGAATTCCTTTAACTCTCCAATCTCCAAAGAGATGTTTTATGTTGAAACTGCTGTGGGTTTAAGTAAACTGTGATTTGGCATGTTTGTTCTTCTCTAGAATGGCGTTTTCAACTGTTTCAAAGGAGATTGCTGTACTTAAAGATATTCCCTAATCCTACTTGTGGTAAAGTTAAACAGGAATAAGGTTATTCATGAGTCAAAATGATAAATGAATGCAAATTCTAGCTTCCTCTGGCTTTGATTTCACTCCAGATCTGAAATGGGAAAACAGAATATTCTGTATGAGCAGTGGGAACTGGAGGGATCTCCGCTTTTTTCTTCACATAGATTACATTAGTGTGTTGTGTTTCTTAACATGTGGAGCAATTTGCAATGAATAGAAGGCACTGGAGATTTTGGGACCACTAAATGTTGTTGCCCTCATCTATAGTAGAAGGGAAAATACAGCCTGTTAAAAGCTTTTATCAGAATCTTCTTTTTCAAAGATCTGGTCCTACGTCTTAGAATATGATCCATATGACCTTAGATTACAAACAACTCATCACATATTACAAGTTATCATTTCCTTTTCATTCATCTAACCTGGTCATCCTAACAAAATGGCTCAGAGGTGATGATTTATGCTTGTTTTGCAGTCACAGGATTTTTGCACCAGACAAAATCCAGATATCAGTCCAGCTGAAATGCAGACATGAGCAGAACTCTAAACACTTCAACATGCTCGGATCTTAAATAACTGAAGCAATATTCCTCTATTATACTGTAAAACTGATAACATCACACAGAAAACAATTATTTCAAATGAACATTGCTATGTTTGATGCACAAGCTATTGGAATCATGGATTGTGTTGCATTTTAACGCTACTCCTGCTTTTTATCTCAGTTGTTGTTAAATGAATAAATAACGTTTTGATGTAATATTTCATGTGTTGTTCATCTAAGATTGTACTTTTTTCTATGACCATTCTCTGCCTTTTGTCTTTTTGTGCTTTACCCTACCCAAAACCCAGTTGTACAGCAATCAGAAAGGAAGGGGAACATGTTTGATTGACAGCTCGACACGGGACCATATGGACACGAGGACTAGTGCATCAACACAGAGTGATTACATCAAGTTCATGAGACTAAAGATGAAATGTAGAAATCCAGTCTGCGGCAGGGCCACACTTTCAAACATGATCCCCAGAGGCAAACCCTTTATGGATTAACATAATCATGTGACTCACTGCTTGTCCTTTGTGCAACAAGTTCCAAAACAGGAAAGCAAAAATTAATCATGTGATATTATCTGTGACTTCATGCATCCACAATGCAGTGAAGTTATAGGCTTTGTTATACAGACTTGTCAAATCAATTGAGCATGGGCCCAACATAGACACAGTCACGCTATATTTACTGTCTTCACTGATGCCACAGTATTGCATGGAAAGTAATCATCATAGAGAAATCAAGGGAGCTCCAAGAATAATTATCATTAAGTTGTTGATATTTGTACAACTGTTATTTGAAGGGAAATGCTCAATAAACCAAAGGAGGGGAAAAACACATAACTGTATTTCTACTTATAACAACATGGTTTCACTTTTTAACTCATTTCTATCATTACAGAAGTTTAAGAGCTTTCTTTTTGCAGCATACAGTAGTGATCTGTCCAAATATTTTTAAATTTAATAATATAAAACACATATAACAGGTTTGTATAAACTTCTATAATTTCAAGTAGCTTGTAAATGATAGGTTCACTGCAGTCGCAAGCAGAACAGACACATTAATGTATTGTTAGTTCTGTGGAAATTGTGTACAGGAAATAAAACAGAGAGATTTGGATTTCTTTTTTTCAGATATTAATGTTTAAAACTTGAGAGGTTGTTTTCTAGAATGTGTTTAAATGTTTTTGGGTTTTATTTTTTGGCTGAAGTCGGGGTCAGTTCACCCGAATATTAAATCTGGTCCAAATAGGGACCACACACGGATAATCTGGCTGGCTCTCAGCCCACACAACTAAAAGGCAAAATCCACCCAGAAGTGGCCGCTATCCGGGAAATAATGCATTTCAGTTGCCCACAAAAGTGGGTAATTGTAAAGAAGCTTTCAGGTACCAACCCCAACACAATTAATTTCAATAAATAATGACAGTGCTGTGGGTAAACATTCATTGCTTGTTTTGTTGTTTTCAATGTTCATCAGGTGTATTTTCCATTTGGTGAGAGGAAGGTGCTTTATCAGAACAAAAACAGACCAAACAGGGAGGTCAAACGGAAAATATATTTTAATCATTTGTATTTTCTTTGTTCTAAGAAACAGGACAGCTCGACATTGCTTCCTGTCTATACCAGACACTTTTTTTCTGTCTCTCTTTCTCTCTCTGTGCCCCCTGAGCACAGGATCAACTGGCTGTTCTGTGAAACACAGGAGAGGAAAAAGGTGTTCTGCAGAGCTAATCTGATGGGAAAAAAGCCTCACGTGAAAATTGTTTCCATTATTTCAAGCTCTCCAGTACATTATCCATTCCTTTGGTTTGTTGTCCATGTCCAAGATTGCAAACCACACAAGCAGATTTACAAATGGCTGCTATCTTCTGGGAATATGTGATAGTGTAAATGTGTGTGAGAGCCTCATTTATATCATAAACTGACTCTCATGCTGTCAAACAGCAACATATTTGCTATCTGGATTTAATTACTTCCATCATCACCATTACCATAAAGTTTACTTTTACTTTTTAAGTCCACATTTTCCAGTATTTTATGATGTTACAACAGATGTCAATTTAAATGGACTTGAGATTGGTAATTGCGTCAGCTACAAAATAAACTTTTAGAACCAGTTAGATCAGAATTTATTGACATTTTTGAGGGGTCTACTTAAAGTAAACTATGCTGTATCTCTAATCTCATCTAAGTCATATTTAATACATAAATTTAGGCAAAGGCTTGTTTATTTGTACAGCACATTTCATGTACAAGACAATTCAAAGTGCTCACATAAAATATTAAAAGCATTAGTGCTGGTGAAATGGAAGCATACAAAAGTAGTAAATATAACCAAACAATGCAAAGTAAACAGCAAATAAAATCAAACGTGGAGGACTACAAACAATGCATTGAAAAAATAATGTGTCACACTGAACACAACTGCTCTGGAATTGGGATTGGCTCCTGTGGGACCCGTGTTGTGAGAGCAGGCCTGTAATGTAGGAAACCCAGTGGGATTAAGGAAAGACATCTACACAGAGTTCTGCATCACACCCGCAAGCCGCTAAATACAGATTTGATTTCTTGTAAACAGTTGCCTGAGACTCATTCTGTGTCAGTGTTTTCTGCTCATGTTAGAAATCACTCCTGTTTGTCTAAAATTAAAAGAAACCTACAACCAAAACAAAACTATATGAAAGATATGTGAGCCAACATAGAGATTCACAATACATTTCTGCATGTTGAACTAGTTTCCCTTGTGCCAATTTCATTGTTTAATTGGTTGAGCTGTGGAAAGAAGACACTAAAATAATCTATGAAGTTCAAAGAAGTTTAACTAAACTTGTCACCAAAAAGAAGGGCATTTGGGTTTGATTGACTATTTCTACCCAATAATAACACAAAATGGTGTTGTATTGTTGGGAGGACTGATTAGTCACAAACAATGGGGTGATACTTGTAAGAATCATAACACCGTGAGGTTGAGTCGAGCTGTATTCGAGCCACAAGCTGGAGTTGAGAGGAGGGCTGTGGGGCGGATTATTAAAGTCTATCTAATTCCGAGCTGCTAGTATAGTTAGGAGCTAATTGGACTAGCTCAGATCTAATGGGAGCTAACCAGCTAATGGAGGTAGGTGGGCTAAAGCTAAGGTGCACTGTAAAAAAAACTTAAAAAATGTCTGCTAGACTGTTGTCTTGCGATGGATGTTGGATATCTGTCAATCAAAAAGACAAGTCCCATCATTATTTAAAATTCTAAAATTAAATAACATCTAAATGGACGAGTTATAAGAAGTTACCCCCTCACAGTTGTCCTAAACCTAAAAGGCTGTAAAGTTGCTGCTGTGAAGTTGGTGAAGTTAACATGGTGAACTGTCATTTTCAGCATTTCTTTAGGCTTCACTCTTTTCCAGCGGACGCTGCTCTTGGTTCAGTGAGAGGCTTCTAAAGGTCATACCAATGGCAATTGCCCTGCTGGTCCTAAATTACTGATATTACTTATGACTGCAAATACTTATAACTGTTCTAATTTATATAAATATTAGAATTTGTCAAACCTTTTTATATAGCTTTGAGCATTATTGTAGGTTTCATCAGTGCCTTTTCAGCATTTTGGTTTTATGCATTTAGTGGCCAATGCATCCAGTGTTTTATTTTTGTTACAACATCCTTTTCATTAAGGGTAAACTGTTAAGATTTAGAAATAGTATCATCCACTAAGGTAACTGGGAAGATTATGTTGAAAACCTGGCTTATAATAATCAAGACGTTTTCAAGTAGAGCATGATAGAAGTGCATTGCATGCTGTATTGACTTGTGCATCTGAGGTTTACCCAAGTTAACACTATTTTCTTTATAATTAGATTTTCTTTTCTTGGGGTGGCTGCTGGATAGTTGGGTTTGGAGGGTCTTCTGTCCCCTCACATGTAACGCTTAGGGAAAGGAAACATTTTATTCTTTTTTTATGTTTTCCTGCAGTTGGTCAAGTTAACTGTCCACATGTCAAGAAAAGTTTCAGTATAATAAAACAATTTGAGGAAACTCCCAATAGTTTATATCAGAGAAAATTAATGTTTTAATCTTTGCATGATTTCAGAAATATTTGTCTAAATAATAGTGATAGTTACTCTAAATACTTATATTTATAACACAGTGAGGTATTGATTACTTTTAGCTGCTAAAAACTTAATATCAAAGACATAGTCCCCATGAGGAAGAGTCCAAAATATCTGACTTCATCATTTGTTCTAAACAAATGAGCAGAAGGTGATGTTGGTGTGTGATGAGGAAAAGGAGGAGGAGAGGAGGGGGGTTCGTCTTCGTCTTGGTTTATGTCATTGGTTTAAACGACCCAAGACCCCGCCTAGATAAAAAAAAAAAGAGAGTTAGACAGACTACAGCCAAAGAGAGAGACAGGGAGCGAGGGAGAGAGGGGGAGGAAAACATAAAGCGGTGAAACAGTTAGACACCTTGGCGTTTATGCTCCGCTGTATTTTAATAAACAAGGACTCGGTTTTTTAACACATCGCAGTCTGTTCCTTGTTTGGCTATTCCCTCTCCTGATACCAGCCTGCAGGAAAGAAGCCGCACGGAGGATTAAAAAAAAAGGTGGAATCAGATTTACTCCAAAAAAAAGATCTTTGCATGAAACATTTGTCCTGAAGCGGATGATGCTGCCTGAAACCAGTGCCTGAAAAGAAAGTCGGCTTCTCAACTTAAGATTACACATCCTTCATCCAGGTAAGAGCGCGATGCGGCGCGCGCGACGCAGTTTGGGCTTTAAAACGAGTTTCTGCTGGCTCTCAGGTCCGCATACGGTTCTGACCATGTGTGTCCACCTTACTGCGCCATGAAGATGGACGGGTGGGTTGTAACATCCACAACCACGTTCAAGCTGCCCTGTCAAACGCGAATACCCCCCTCCTGCGCAAGCATTACGTCCTTCATTTTATTTTACATATGCGTATTGTTTTTTGGATGGAAATGGGTTTTACAGCTAAGACGCGGGGACTAGGTTGTGTATTTGCACACAGCGATCCCGTACGGTGTGTGTGTGTTGGTTACAAGAAAATAGGAAGTGCATTAGTAGCCTGAGTGTGTGTGTTGTGGAGTTCAGCTCTTGCAGCGAGACGATACTAGCTCATAAATCCTCTCACATCGCAAGCTTGATCCGAATGAGTGAGTTTTTGTGGATAGGAAGACGTCATCCTGTGTAATCCTGCTATAGCCTTGTCCGTCTTGTCCAAAAAAAAAGAGAAAAAGTTGACTAAAGCTGTCTAGTCTGCACCAAATGTCACTGACCTTTCACACCTGCGCACTGTTGCGCAATTTTCCAAACTGTTTGGAGGAGCTTCGAGGAAATTGCAGCACATCTTCATAGAAAATCAGTGGCTCTTTTAAACTTTTTCTCCCTTTTGCATAACAGGAATCAACAAACGTTTGCAAGGAAGCACACCTGCACGAAATTTGAGGTTCCTTGTGCATGTAGAGATGTGCTGTTTGCTGAGGAAAGTCAGGTGATAGACGCGCATGGAAGAAAGTTGCAAAGTGAAGGAAAAGTGCAGTGAAACTGAGTTAGACATCCTCTTGTTTCATTTGGATTAACCCCAGCATGATCTCCTGGAGTATCCAGGACTTTGGAATCACTTGGAACAAGTCCTGCTACAGTTTTTGAGTTTACGGAGCTGTTGTCCCAATGAGGATTTAGTGTCACCAAAGTGGTGAGGGAACCACATCTTCTGTTAGCAGCCGGTGTATGAATGAGCTGCTAATTGCCTTGTGTTAACTTGTTAATTACACAATCTAGTGAGTACTCTTACATATTATAGACCAATTAATTCAGCATTGATTCTGAAACTAGCAACAGGGATTGTGCTCGGTGACTGGATTACACGAGTTACACCAAAATGTTAGATTTCCATCCTCCTGTCAAATTCAATCTTGACATAATCAATGCAAATTATTTGGTGTCTGCATGCTAAATAAGAGATGACCTTGGTAGCACAGCTCTTTGTCTCTGTTATGAGCACCCATGTGCATGTATTAGCTCAGTAAGGGGAGTGGGGTGTGCCTGAAGGACTTTAAGGCCACTACAGATGTGCGGAGCCTGGACATCTGCTCTGTTTGGAGCCATTGACAAGGAAGTAGTTAAGACGGTGGGTAGATCAGTTTGACAGAGCTCCCTTGTGAAAAAGCTCATTTTAACAGCTCCAGCCATAAGAGCAGAAGGAAGGGAGTCATTACAGAGTGGTATTCTTTTCTTCTTGTGCCAGGTATGCTCACTTATTATGGTCCACAGTGGATCACTCTTTCCCCCATCCCAGGATCAGTTCCCCATTCATAACCAAAAAACCTGAGATGGAAATACTTTCTTTTCTTTTTGTTTGCACATTATGAATCAGTATTATCACTCAGAGCAGAGTCCGTCATGTTTCCACAGAGGAAATTGAGCACACTTGTTCAGGCGACCCGGCGAAGACTCTGCCCTCTGCCATCCTCCCCTGTGTTGCCGAGCAGCACCCTATCACTCAAGGCAAATGAACGTCTCTGAGGGGACCTCTGTTAGCCCCTTGCAATATTTATTACCATCCATCATCCCGAGACTCTCGCTCTGCGGGTGAATAACAGTGGCTGCTAAGTTCTGTGTTAAAAAGTTCCCTCGCCAGCGACCATTAGAGGGGGGATTTATGAGGGCGGCTTCCCGAGAAGTGCTGTGGAAGCGAGACGGAGCATGTTTCAGAGTCGCTGCATACCCGCTGGGCTGTGGAAATAAACATGTTGTGGATCTAATTCTGCTGAGCTGCCTGAACTTCTCATTCCCATTGTTTTTTTCCTGTCCTTAATTAGACTGAAATTGAAACCTCAAATATCATCAGAGATGGACTTGTTTTTTTGGGGGGGGGTTTAAACTGATCTGGGGAGCATATTTCTGCGCAATGTGCTGTAAGTCCAGTATTTCCAGCACAAGTGTAAAGATAAAGCAAAGGAATCTGTCTTCTGTGAAGTTTTTTTCTTTGTTGCAAATCTTTCTTGCAGCAGAGTAATAATCTAATATTCACTAGTATTTAAAACGGATGCGTAATGTATGCATACTGCTCTACTAGGCTAGTAAATCCAGTCCTCATGTCCTTTTGATTAAATTTGAACGCTCGCTGTGGGAAAATTAGTACATCTGTATGTGCCCGCTGCCTCTCGACGTAGTCTTCATCCCTGTAAAGAAGCGAGGGATGCTCTCCAGTCAGCTAAAGTGGTTTGTTTGTCAGTTGAAAACAATCGGGATGAATCTAAAAGGAGGTGAAGCTTCAGGGACGGGGCAGCGCTCTAAATGAATGTGTTAGCGCACTTCTTTTGGGTCAATTTAATATGTGTTTTTAATTGGCCTCTGATGGCTAAGATTTCTCCTCTCCTTTGTGCCTTTCTCAGAAGTGTCTGTGCGATGCGACTGTGTTGAGCAGCCGGGAGCAGTGGTGTTCATTTGAAGCCCGCTGAACGTGCTCATTATCTCCAAGCATAGGCAAGATTGAGTTCGCTGAAAGACGGACTAATTTTTGAAATGGTACGTTTGGAAAACAAACAAAAGAGAATATATGTTGATCAAAATCGAAAGCTTGGCCCCCGAATTGTGCACAGTGGACAACTTTAAGGAAACTTCTCTGAGCCAGTGTTTATTCCTCAGCTGCAGTGTCCCCCCTCTTTTCTCTCCCACATAGTTCCAGCACACCGTACTTTTTAGAAATGGTATATTGTAAAGATTTGCCATTCTGTGCCTCTCGTCTCTTGCAACATTCTTCATTTTCAGTTTTTTTTTTTTTTGCTTGGTAGGAGTGTCTGTGTGCGAAAGATGGGAGTGGGACTATGAGATTTTTTTTCCTGCTGTCATTGCTTACTCCCATTCCTATAATTTCATTGACAGCAGCAGCGATTGTGTTCTCTGAAGCTACTCGGGAGTAAAGGATAATTAGAACCATGAATGTCTTTTTCATTGTAAAGGAGAAAGTGGGACCGTGTGCCAGAGCTATTCTCTGTACTACACAAAGGGCTACGATCCAGCGATAGGCCTTGTATAAGAGATCTACAGTATTCTCTAACACAAACAGATGTATTTCATTCTGGCTCAAATCCCAAGAGCTGAATCTTGTGGTTATCTGGCAAGCAGATAGGATTTTTTTTCCTTCTGTTATTGGACTAAATGTAACAGCCACTCTGCTTTTTTACCTTGCACCACTCTACGAGAGTATCAGGGGAGAGTGAGGTGGCAGTGTAATAAAGTGGAAGTACATAGTCTCTCAGCTATGTAAAAGGTCAAGTAATGCTTACGCTGGCCCCTGTTGACCATGTCATAGACTGTCTTGTTAGCGTTAAGGCAGGATGCAACGTAGCAGAGCGGCGGCACAGCTATTAGAGTTATTAATTATTTTCTTACAACTTAATACACTTTCATTTAATGCATATTAATTGATGTGGCTCTGAATTCGCACTCACCATAATCCACCAAGGATTTCTCAAAGGCAGGCACAAAAGGATTTTATTATCCTAAGGAGGAAGTGGTCTTTTGGGATGTAAAGTGCCCCTGCTCAATTGTGTATTACATTATGAAACAGACATAAGTGAAATGAAATTACGACATATCATCAGCGTGCGATGAAGGATCCCATTGAATAATTACCTCGGCAGTGTCATCGTTGTAATGGTAAACTTGCTCTTTTGGATGTGAAGGAGGGAGGGGTTCATGAAGTCCTCATCTAAGGGAGTAACAAGCTGTTTCAAGGTTAAACTGTGTGAAGGCCAAATGTTTGGGGAGGGTGGATTAATTTCATGTCCCATAATGTGATTTGCAATATCTCCTCCTCTCCTGCCCTTGGTTTCTTTGGAGATGTGCAAGCCTGATGAGAGCAGAGGGGGGTTTGTTGTAGCGATCTCCTGCATATATAAGTGTTTACATGGCTACTAAACAGAATTATAGGAGATGGTGCATGCTTACAAATTCGCCATCATTCCCAGATATCTGTCTCATTACTGAATACAAATGGAGCTTACTCTTCTGTTTATAGAGAGAAAATTAGCTTTTTCTTACTATCATGCACAAACCTAGTCTCGTATACCCTGTAAACATATATAAGTATTCAATACAAGTCAAACCCAGCATGGGAGGTGGTTCTAGGAAAATCAAAGTCTTCCAAGAATAGCAAGGCAGGTTAATCGGACAGGAAGAAGACCACCATAGAAACAAATCCCTTGATGCTTAGTGAGTCTAAACAACCTGGTCAAACTCAACTCTGCTTCACGGTGTCTGCAGCTTGTTGTGCGCCTCTCTATACATTGAACCACAGAGGTTTCAATTTAAGTGTGACCACAGAAGAGGAAATGTTATTCTTTGCTGGAGGGAATAAACTTTGTAC
>JBAMHV010000023.1:6826025-6863313 GCA_037177535.1 Pseudomugil gertrudae
ATATAAAGCTTCTGCAGATATGCACACTTTTAATAAATCACCAGTAAAGATACATTTCAACCTTATTCTACATGCAACATGAGGAACTGATAAGATCAGTGCTAAAAGTTTCTGCAGCGAGTGAGTGGTTGGGATGTAAGCTTATCTAAAGGAGGGGGTGGGTAATGCTGCTAGCTTTTCTGCCCACCACTTATCACGCACTTTTGTGATCGAAGTGCAGTGAAAGTCTTAAAAAAGACAGATGCTTGGGTTTTATTGTGAGTAGAAAAACATTTTAAGTTCATGTTTCAAGTCGAGCTAAGTGGCAAACTGGGAATGGATAGAAAACTGGGTCTTGTACTTATGTATGTCATTTAGTATGAAAGTTTGTCTCATCAACAAATCTGCTTTACCCCCACAGTGATCAGGTGATTTGCAGGGTGTTCATAAAGTCTCTTACAAGGTAACAAATTTATTAAAAAAATAATTAATAATTCTCTGGAAATAATGAGAAAAAGAGGAGACAATGTTTAAGTCTATTGTGTTCAAACTCTGTCAGTGTTTCTCCATTCTGGCCATTGGGAACCACTGCCCTGCATGTTTTAGTCCTTTGCAACTCCAGCTCACATGATTCACATTAACTGAACTGCTTGTCAAGTTTGCAAAACATTCATGGAGTGGTCCCAAAGACCTGGATTGAGAAACACTGGAAATAGCAAGATGAAACATTTCTTCATGGTTCTGCAACCACCCTGCAATGGCATTTCCCATAGCTGCATACATTCACAAAGCTGCATACATTCACATAGCTGCAGATCTACATGTTGAATCCACGAGAAGGAAGTCTAAGAAATATGAGGTAGAATTGGATGTGAAGACTACTCTTGCTTGTGTTGGTGGCTTATCCTGCTGTGTAAGACAGACGTCATGTGGATAAAGAATCTGCTTGTTGAAAGATTGAAGCAACACAAAACCAACTTTTTTGGCGGATGCAGATGGATACGCTTATTCAGGAAAACAAAAAGTGGGAGAATCTAATCTGAAGGCACTCAGAAGATGACCATGATGTTACCCTCAGTCAGCAGAGTTCTTTCTTTGAGTGCATTGCTATCTTTAGACGATCCAGGTGTTATTAAACAGTGGTTGCTCTTAGCCACAGTAGCATTTGGGATGTTCTTGTAGGAAAACGTTCTTTCGTTTATCATTTTGGAATTTCGATGCTGTCCTGGTGTAAAATGAGCCGTTTTCTGTATTGATTTAGTGTTGGTGTTGCAAGACTTTTAAACTCAGTATGTTTAATTAACACTCTTGACCCCCCATCAGTAAAAATAATATACACTTCCCGTTTAACTGCGGTGCACTCAGTGACCTGTGCATCAGAGCTGTTGTTGTTCTGCTTGCTGGTTTCCAGCAGAAGCTATGCTTAATTGAGCTCAGTTTCACCTTTTCTTTCAAAGCATGAACTCTGCTTTTTTTATGTTCAGGCTGTATCCTCTCTCGGTTCAGCTTGACCACTTTAGTTTTCTAAATTGACATTTCACGTTTTCAATCTTTGCACCAGTTTTACTTGAATCATTTCAAAATTTGGGGGCATTTACAAGGTATTTTTTTTAGATAATCTTAGGTGAAATTTTTACTTGGACTCACTTCACAAACTAGCATCTTGCAGCACATGCAGAACATGCACTCACTCATTAAGTACTCTCTTTTCCAGCCCAGAAATTTTGATGTTAGGTAAATTTATTGCAGCAGCGTAAACTGTGTTTAAAAAAAACCTCGTGTGTAGTCTCTGCATTTGCTTCTTAAACATATTCTTTCCCCTGCTTCCCTAAAAGATATTTAGAAGATAAATTAACAAAAGAAAACAAAACAGAAGGTTCTTAACACTTATCTTTTCCTCCTTTTCTTGTCTTTTTCAACACGTATCCATCTCCATCCTGTTCTACCCCAGTGAAGGTCTCGCTGCTTATGTAATGTGTCTAAACATTTGTGCAGCATTAGGGGAAGTCAGGCATGCCAAAACTGTGCAAAATGTCCCTCTGTGCACCCCATAGAGGCGGGACAGATGGCAATCCTCGTTTCCATCCTTGTAAAAGTGCCTGTGACAGGAGACATGGCATACACACAGCTAAAATAGGACAGCTCTAGCTACAGCTTTCCTGACAGTTGTGGACACGCATGCAGGTTCATCAGTGGGATTTTTATTACCCAGACCATAAAGCATCCAACTTTGATGGTCTCTTTACACCCTTCAACTTTTAATTACAATGTAGTTCGAATTGATGGAAGAGTGTTGGAAAAATGTAAACGTACATTAAGGTGAGTCCACTCTCACCTCGCTTCACCTACGATCCAGATTTTGGCTCACCTATAACAAAGGCTATCAGATTCTCACATTGGATCATCCATCACAATGTAAAAGAAGGTGACCCAGAGTTGTTTTCTAATTCACTCGTTAATCACTGCCTCAGCAGAGTGTTGGGCATTTACACTTTGTTCCCCTTAACAACTCTCTGGGCACAGTCCATTATTGAGTAAACAGGCAGTGAAACAAAGAAGAAATGAAGATGCCCAGCGCCGAACCCCCCAGAGGTGAGCTCAAGTGGCAGACTCTGATGATGAAGTATGTTTATAGCTGACACTATTAAGAGGAGGTGCTTCCCTGCTGGCTCATAATGAACATCTACCTTGTGAAATGGTGGTTCTGAACTTTTTTCCTTCCATGAATTATGGGCCATTTTCATCAGAATGTGTCCTAATTGTGCTCAGCGGTGAGTCAGAGGATGAGCCACTGATGAAGACGATAAGTTTTAAGCAAACTTGACAAGGTGACTGTCTCATAGTGGCTCTAGCTGTGTGGGTAGAAGTACATCTTGACCACTGGTTTCCCCTTTGTACTTTAATAACAGTCTGTTTTGTCCTTGGAGGATGATATTTCAGGCCTGAACTCTTTTTCTTTTCTCTGTGTGCATGGTAACGCCTCCTCCAGATGTCCCCCACCGCAGGAGGCTGAGGCACATGGAAGAAGCTTACTGCTAACCACACACACACACACATACACACAAACACTTACAAACATGGACTTGCTCTCAGATCACCTCTGGAGGCGGCCACCTCAGCTGACCTGTTACGAAATATCACTGTATGGGCTGCAGAGCAAAAGTGTGCTGTTTCTGTCAAGATGAGAGTTTAATATTGCAGACAAAAAGGGCAGTGTGTGTGTGTGTGTGTGTGTGTGGTACAGACAGAAAAAGAAAACATCTCAGGAAGGAGAGTGTTTTCGTAAATCACAAACAATGTACCATCTGCACGCGGCAGGGTGTTTGAGCGACACCGGACCACTGCTGTGGGGAACTATTGCATTGTTATTAAATGGCTGTTGCTTCACTGGCAGCCATATTGCAGGCTCAGATCCTGTGCCTGATGCAAGGCAGCGAAGAGGAAATATGTAAAGGTGGGGGTAAGGGACCCCAATCCAGTCTGGCTTTCTGGACATGTTGACACAATGTGTAGTCAAACTCATTGAACCTCAAAATGTAAAAAAAAAACTACAACTTATTTCTCTTTCTCCTTTCACTTCTTAAACTTCCCAGTACTCGTCTGCTACCTCTGCCTGCTCAGCGTCTTCTACACAGACAGCAAAATTGTCTTTTTAACATTCAAATTGTCTCTATGCTCACTGTCTTAACTCAGGATATGGTTCATCCCTCAAGCAGTTCATCTGCAAAATTAATTTAATCTTGCACATACCCATAACATCTATCTCTTTTCATGGCTGAAGAGTTTGGATCCACTTCTGCTGTAGCAGTCCGTTGACTTTTTGATACTATGTGCCCTTTGTGCATACCAAACTAGAAAGGGACTGTCCATGAAATGCCACAAGAGTTGATTAGCTGCTTTGGCTCTCCTTCATCTCCTTCCCTCACACTCAGGGCTGGAAAATGGCTCTAGAGATTGCATACACTGCTAACGGTTCCTTGTTAGTTTTCCACGTGGCAGAAGATATTAAAATTATGTGGAACTTGAATGTGCGGGTGCTGAATTGATTCTCACCATTGAAGGCTTTTGTAAAAGGTCGACTTGTTGTTTAGGGAAGTCATTTCTTTCTGAGAAAAAGTCTCTGCATTATACATGTCTTTGACCCCCATATGCTGAAGGCATTATCAACACTGTAGAAAAATGTGTATTGAGTTAAATATAAACCTTTGCACTTCCGAAACAAAACTGAATAAGCTGGGGTTTATTGTACTAACCACCTTAACCATAGTAGTTCAGAATGATAGTCAGGTTGCCATGATGAACTGGAACAATTTACTCTACAAAGGAGGTGTTTAGAGGGTGTTAACAAAGCTAAACTTTATGCATACAAAACACCTCTTGATACTTGATTTTTTTTACCCTCTTGTGATAACCGACTGAAGTTTTTTTGTGCAAATACTCCAGGAGTTACAGCACGGCTCTCCTGCTACAAATGTGTGACAATCCTCTGAATCTTACCTGTGATTGGACGGACGTAGTGCGGGGGTCCTGTGTTTTACCGTAATGACAACTAAATGGGTGAAGAGGTCAATTTTTCGGTTTTCTGGTGGTTTGTGAAATGTTAAAATACGTTATATGGTTCAGACGTTATGATAATATGAAGTGGCATGCTGACACTCCTTAAGAGGGTTAAAGTTCAACTCATTAAAATGGTACTAGAAGTCTTTTTTTTTTAAGTATGGTCTTCATTTGGCCAATTATTACCATGGGAAATGTCAAATTTATTATAGTGTAGTCTGCTGGTTCTTAGTATCCATTAGGGAGCAGAATTTGAGGTATCAGATTGTGTTCAAGAGGATTTTGAGTAAAGATTTTCACAATAAAGTGATGCAAAATTTCATAGGAGCTGTATCTATTACGCTGGGCTTCATATGGTTGCATTTAGTTTATGGCTAAATTACATAAAAATGCTGGACAGTGGAGACAAAAAAAGAGGTTGGAGTGATGAGAACAGAGCAGGAGAAAAGTGAAAAAAAAACAAATGTTGGCAGCAGCTTTACAGGCAACACCAACACATAAAAACCTACCTGCAAAAACCAAATAAGAGCTGCTAAACATGCAAAATGTCCCAACAGAAAACATCTTATGGCCCCTGTAGAAAAACGGAACAGAGAATCATCATGAGCACATAAAAGAAGAGAAACAAGAGAAAAATTGGATAATGTCAGCAGCAAGTGTATCAAAACACAACTGTAGCTATTTGTGATTAGATCACAGGAAACAAGCAGTTCTACTAACCATGCATGCATTTAAGAGTACAGAATAAAAGGAAGGAGTCACCTGAGCATTAGTATGACTGCTGAGGAATAAGGTTTTTTGCTTATTTTGTTTTAAAGTAATCAAATTAAATTTTGTCTAGATTCACTCATACAGAGATAATGGCATTTTTGTAAAATATAACATACAAGATGCCACATATGCCACTGGGAAACTCCACTCTGACTCACTATTCATCAGTTTAATGAATTCTTTTTGTTTTTTTTCTTAAATATACTTTTTTCTTGTATGGATTTTAAATATGTTGATGAACCATATGATTTGCATTCCCTAGATTTAAGTTTAACTGGATATAGCTGATTTTGAAAGGATATAAACATGTCACAGAGCTACATTTTAAGCAAAGTTAAACTGATGCATGTTGCAAAAAAATGCACTTACAAAAACAATTTAGGTCAAACCTTAAATTTACTATTATAAAACCTTAAAGTGAATTGCACATAATGTTATTTAGTTTCTTAAGTTTGCTTTGTTATTTAATGAGTGCAGGGCAATTTATGAAAGCTGGTAATAGGAATTTATTAGGCTGTGCACAAAATTCAATGATGTTTCAGAGCTGGTTTATTGCAAACCTTTATATTAAAAGTACCTACATATGATAAAGGTGCAGCAACTTTTGGTTTAAAAACAATTATTTGCAGAAACAATACAGAAACAGTTGAAACGTTTCCTGTAAACCTCAACTTGAATATTTTATTTTATGATAATTGGAGAAATTTACAGGATTTAGTATTTAAGGTGAAAAATGTGACATTTCCTTCTGGAACAGACAAAAAGCAAGAATGTAACCTCGGATCATCTGTAGTGTGAGATAGGAAGTGATGTTTCAAGAGAAAAATACAGATCATCACCTCAGAGCTGTGTAAATATTCAATTAAACAATTAAACATTTTGTCTTAAAAATCCCGGTTATGACATATAAAGAGAGCAGACGATAAAATGACATCTCAGTAACGCTTTAGTGACGTTTTAAGCATGTTTTAAACATTTTAAGCATGGTCAAGAAGCAAAAGAATGTCCATCCCTGACCAAGACCACCATTCCCAGTCAAGACCGTTTTCTTGTGACCAGTCTGAGCTGTCAGTCAGTGTGCCAGTGTTAAATAATTATTACATTAAAGTGATAATAACAACATGCCCAGCTAGTATTCTGCAACATGTTGCAGTAAAAGACTTTCAGCTCTTTTAATGTTACTTTTTAAAAACACAATCTTCATTTATGAACTTTTAGTTAAGCCAGGATGGATCAGCCAGTTGCAGCTTTGCTATGACAGTTTCATTGCCAGTCTGTTGGCACAGATGTAAACATCTCCTGCTCTGTGTGCAGGAAGGAATAAATGCCTCAATGTGTTACTCGCACCTCTAATAGCACCTCTAATAATAATAAAACGCTGCAAGTTACCGGCTGCAGAGGATATATGTTAGTGTTAATATAAAGACCAGCTTTGGAGGAGGTTAGCGCTCTGGGCTTTTGCTGATGCACGTTAGAGCTCAGTAGGAGTGGGTTAAAGTGGGTTGTCAGCTTGTGTGCTAATGCTACATGCTGTTGTGCATCTGCTTTTCTGTTATTAATCAATGACTCAAAACTGCACAAACTTACTCATGCATATGATATTTGGAACCTTGTGCTAAAGTGTAACAGGTTAAATTCATTTATCAGAATCTGACATGAAAGTTTCAGCTTTATCCTTGTTTCCATCTAATAAAAGTTAATGCTGAAGTAGAGCTTGATGTAAGAAGTTTCTCGCTATCGCAGCACGTTTGGTACCGTTTTGCCAGAATTGATAGAAACGGTGTGTTTTATAGATGATTGAGCATCATTTCTACAGCGCTAGAAACAAAAGGAGAGTTTGTGTTTTTGGAGGAAAAAGTTGCTTACTGATAAAACGATGATTTAAAACAAAATGAATGTGCATATATGTGCCGGGCACTCCTTGTAAAATGTTGGAGTCAAGTAACTGTCAGATCAGTGGCTCGGTTGGTTCTTTCCCACTCCAGCTACTGTGCAAGGAGTGAATTTGTGAATGCCCATAAATATGCATGCACGCTTGAACTCCTAACAAAAGTTTCCAAGGGCCTGATTTTTTTTGGAAGCTGTCATCCTGCCTGACAGAACCTGACATTTGGAAAGGTCTACGAGGAGGATTTGTTTGTGACAGCTTCAAATTACAGTGGCACAGAGGGAACGCGAGAAGGAGGAGGGGATGCAGGGATTGAGGAAGAAAATGGCTCCTGCTTATTTAAATGTCACTTCAGCGAGGTGAATGTGTAAGCTCCTCTTCTTTTTCAAGCATTACATAGGCATGTCTCACAATGGAAAAAACAGTGTTTGCCATCTTTTATTCTGTGTGTGTGTGTGTGTGTGTCTCCATCTTTCTGTTTGGCTGAGGCTGTGTTATTGGCAGAAGGCTTTAAGCCTTGTGAAGCTTTGCCAGGATCTTGACAGTAACCACAAACCATTTAGTTGTTTGTTTTGTGTAGGTACAGAGTAGGGGACCAATAACTCAGTTTCTATTGAGATCTAAGGCTTATTCCGGACTACTGTATATATGCAGGAGAACAAGATGCCTAATAATTTCCATGCTCGCCCACTCCCCACTGTTAGAGCAAGAAAAAGGAAAAGTATAAATTATAATCGTTTTAAGTGCGGTCTGGGGGAGGAAGCAGACAAGGAAAATTGCTGATAGGTGTTCTGCTGTTTCTGCAGTTCCAAAGTCATTTTACATACATAATAATGTCTTTTTACTACAAAGCCTGTTATTTCTACTCAACACTAGGTGCACTTATGGATGTGTAGTGGTCTGTGACTGTCACTGACCTTTTAATAAGGATGAGCTAACTAAAATACGCTGAGTATCTTTTAGTGTTAGTAGTTGAATGTCACTCAAACTAAAGGAATGTACTTTTACCCTGAACATCCTAAAGTAGTGTAGAGGATGAAGTCGATCTCTTTACCATGACAAATTACTGATGGCTAATGAATTAGGCCCTCACAAATGCCAACTGTCAGAATTACAGAAGTAATATGAAGAAATTAAATATATATATTTAGAAAAACTTTCCATTGTCTTGCTGCCATGGCACATTTTTTGAAGAGCTGTCTGAAAGTGTGTTACAAAAGCTCCGGGCTACGTGTTGACAGGCTAATTTCAAGAACCTACATTTCAAAATTGAGACTTTTAAATTCAGCTAATGCAAACAGAGCATATATTTAATAGGTGGCATTTCCTATAATTAAACTAATCTATAGGAAAGTATGCTGTGGAGGCTCTTGATTAATGGAGTAATTATCTAATCCATTCCAGTAAATTATGAAGAGCTCATGTTGGGTAATGATTCCTGGAGTTTGCTTGTGTAAAATATGAAAAGAGAAGCAGAAAGGGTTGCTTGTGTTTGCAGATGGTCCTCTAATCACAGGGAGGTAAGGCTAAGGAGGAAAATTGTGTGAGACTTCCTACAGAGAGTGGCAGCTCCACAATCACGGGTCATTGCTTCCTGTTGTAAAAAAGAAGCCTCCTACTGTTCCCAGTGAAACTCGGATGTTGTAGATTTAAAGGTCCCCTGCTATGATTTACTTAAGTCCATATAAATTTGAATTATTACCAAGTGTAAGTTTTATTGGTAGTATTAATTATCCAATTGAGAAGGCTAAAAGACAGCTTGACGTTTGACTGTTGGTATCCGAGCTGCTGTAATGCTCTCAGCCAAAACCATCGCTGCAGGCCAGTAATGACATCCTTCTTTTACTTTTTGCTACAGTGCTTGTCATGGAGCAGATGACAAGAAGCAGATTGTAAAAGAAGGTTAGTTTTAAAATGTTTTCTTTCTGATTGGTTATACCAGGTTTACTTTGCTAGCATTTTTCCACATAGAGCCCTCCCAATAGAGGCTCCATTACTCAGTCTATGTAAGTTTCTTAAAGTTGTATTACATCATTCTTCATCTTTAAACCTCAAATCCAACAAGTGATTTAAAACTTGATCTGAAATTGGGATTTTACTTACAAAAATCTTTGAATCAAGGTCAGCGATAGATGCTCAGATATGCCCGTGCTGGATTACGATGACCTTGTTTGCATGCATGCTTTCACACAATGCAGACTATGGTGCTCAGAGGTTTCTAACTAAGTCTAAAACTATGTCGTCCTATCACGGTTGTCAGTTAGCTTTGCATGCAGGGCAATATAGAACAGGAATAAAAAGCTTTCTGATCACAGTTTGAGTTACATTTGTGTCTGTTTATTGTATTTCTGTTAATCAGTGAAGTACAATAAACAGCACTGCACACACAGCCTTACTTGAAATGAGTTAACTTTTATTAAATATATAATGTTCTCATTTGGAGCAAAAATCTGCCATTTGGGTAAGCAAAATTTACATGGCTAAAAGTCCTAAAACTAGCAATTCATAATTAAAATAAGCATAATTTCCTTGTGCAAAACAAAACAAAGTTGTTTTTTTTACTTTCTTTAAATTTTGTGCAGTTAAAGGGATCACTCAAAGAAGTTTTGGCTTTTATTGTAACTATAAAACTATTTTTTAAAAAAAAGCCAGATTTCCTTCTAAGCAAATTTTTATTGTAAAAAAATATTTCAGTATCAGCCAAATCTTCTGATCATTCCCAGGTGACAATATTGGGGAGCCCATGGAGCCTGAATGTGCAGTCCCCAACCTTTGTGCCTCCTAAGTTTGACCTCAGTGCAGTGCACCACTGCACCCAGATTACCATCTATCCTCACCGTACCCTTTTCCTCTGGTGGAATAGCCACAGTTTTGGAATTGGAGCACATTAGGCTGGAATGGTGAGACAATTACAACTCATCATAGACTTTAGTGAGACAAATGTGTCAACAGTATCTATTCATGCCGCTGCACTTGCTAGTAAATTTTAAATTAAAACTAAAGTTTTTATGTGACTTCTAGGCAGATAATTTTAGTTATATAAAAAAATCTATTTGACATTTAGTTTGATTTTAATGTAATCAACCTTTACATTTTACTTCATCTGTCTAATCTAATGTGTTTGTGCTGCTGTGTGTTGTTGCTGATGGCTCGGATGCTTTTGCACCAGAGATATTTATTCTTGTTTAAAAAGAAGTAATAATGACACCTGAACCTTTGAAGCATCCCATAATGTGATATCTCAGATTAGAAGTGGACGTTAAACAATTCCAAAGTGATATAGTGTTTCAGCAACAATTATCATTATTTCTTACTGAAACAAAAGAGGCGATGACACATATTTGACTATTTTTTTATCATTCATTTATCATTTATTATTAGTGTCCATCCATCCATTCATTTTCATTTGAACTTCTGACCTGCAGATTTAGGTTTTGTTTATACCTTCATTTTTTATGCTACTTAATTCATTTCAGTGTTGCAGGACTTTCTGTTTATTTAAGGATAATATTTTCAGCTTTCACTCACATTTTTCACATGATCTTGTTTGGAAATCAGTTATTTCACACAATAAATGGATACGTACATGAATTTTCTGTTTCCCTACTGCTTTCTGCTGTTTTGATCAGCACAAATATAATCTGATAGTTTGAAAAGCTATTGTCAAGTGAAAAATGAAAATGCTTCCAGATGAGTCTTTCATCAGCAGTCGCTTTTCCATAGAACATAAAAATAATAAAGCAATTATAGATTAGTTGTGGCATTGGGCTCTGTGCACCACTGTATAGAAACACTAAATCAAATGGACATGATATGGTGACAACAAACGACTTATGTCTGGCCTCTTAGCATGCTAATGTTTGACTGAATGTAGTGATGATAGCATGGCAAAAACTTATACATCTACTAAGGTCTTTTTTGTTACTGGTGGCATAGCATGCGTGCTGTGTATTGTGATGGAACATAAGAAAATCCTCAGGCTAAAAATGAGTGAAGTCATCGATACACTCTGGTGAACAGAAATAAGGCGGTTTCCAGAATCTGGGGAGCCTCGGGGTAGTTGCCTCCTTTTGCTGGTAACTGAGCCTTCTGTGATTTTAGCAGAGATGTGCACACATGTTTACCGTCCTCAGGGGTTTTCTAGCTTTACTGTCATGTATAAGTAATTCCTTTACAGAGCACTCAGCGTTGTATGCTCTTTTCATTCTGTGTGGACTGCGACAAGCCGACCTCTCGGGGCACATGCCATTTAATGTCTCATAACTACCTGCTTTGACATGTACAAACTCATCAGAATTGATTTGTTTCAGTAAAGAGATGCTGTTCAATCTGAATCTGATGTATTTCATTAATTCTCAAATATTAAAATAGCATCTCTAGGGAACAAGAGTCAACTGCAAAAACAAGTTTTAATTGCGTTTGTGTGTACTAAATGTTGCCTTCATGTTCTACATTTACATATCTAGTGAAAAATTGAAGATTCACCCCTGGAGATTATTCTTCTACCCCATGCGTTTGTTCATCGTTGATAATAAGCAGTGGACCTTTTTAGTTGGGATAATTGACATCCATAATTCAGCCCACCTTGTCTGTTTTAAGCTTGGGTTCATTTGAAGTTCATTGTGTGAACGTGAGTCACTTTTCTTCCAGATGGTAAACAACAATAATAATCTTCTTACCTCTGATGGGAAACTGTGTCTTTCCATTGTGTGAAATGTATTTTCCCGCTGTCTCAAGGTAACGGTGTCACTTACAGAGGACTGAGAGAAAAGTTACCTCAGCACTTAAAGCCGGTAAACTCAATTTGTCTGCACATTTTATGGAGGAACTGTTGCAAAGAAAAAAGCAAAAGAAATGCAAAGTCTTTTATTTTTGGCATGAGGGAATAGTAGTGCGACTCCCCAACAGGTAAACCCTAAGAACAACACGAAAAGACATCTTTTGTTAACAATTTCGGTTTTGTGTGTGTAGCTACGTTTGATGATGGAGTCCATTTAAGCATCTTTTAGCTATTTTGCTGTGTTCCAGTGTAGCTACTTCTCAGCTCTGCTATTTATGCAAAAACGTGTAATTTGGTCCTTGAGCTACCCTTTTTGGCACAAAGGCAGTCTTACTATGTTGCAGCTCAACTCTCAAGTGAAAATCATCACTTTAAGTGAAAAAGTACAACAGCCAGAAGATTTAGTACTTTGAACTCTGTTAAAATGTGCATGTTTTTCCTCCATCATAGTGCATGGCCATGTCTTGTTTGTGTTTTTTTCTTTCTTTTCAGTTTATATCTTTCATATACAGCAGGGATATCAAAAAAGTAGTCTGAACTGCATGTTTTCTTGGACAGGTTTGATGTGAATAAACAAGGCTGCATCATATTATGTTGTCTTGTCTCAACTGGAAACGAGGATGGAGATGCATGATATGAAAATGGATTTACATGGTCTTGTGAAATTCTTTCTTTGCTGGGAATGTTTGAAGATTTTCAATAGTAACTCTGGGAAGTCACTAATCAGTAATTAAATTGTTTGCTGGATGTTAGTGTTTCCATTCACTTTTTTATTCACATCTTCCAAAAATCATGAATCTGGATCCAGACAAAACTGTTCAGACACATTTTGTAACACAAACAGCTCAAAAACCATTATTCTACTATATACTTTCTGAGAGAAGTTTCTGTGTAATGAGTCCTCCTATGTCTTCTTGCTGCTGCCCAGGCTGAATGCAGCTCAGCATCCTTTGGAGCTTTCAGTGGGCCTCTGGGCCCTGGGCCACAAGCCCTGCCTTGTTCTGCTCTGTTGGTTGCCCTGGCCTTGTTGTGAAATGTTGTGAAATGTGATCAGACAGCTCTGTTAGGGCCCAAACTGGGTGCTGCTTGAAAGCAAATGGCCCAGTCGTTTGCTGTACCACCCAGCAGTTGAACCCAAGGGATTGGCCGGAGAGAGGAGCATCCGATGTCTCATTGTAAATCTTTTTTGGGAATGTGGACATGATCCCTTGTCAACATAGTATCACAGACTTGTTTACCATGTTTTTTTTTAATTGCTCTAGCTAAAGTAAGCTTTTCTGTACTTGACGTGTTGAAACAAAATGCTGGATCATGTAATTCCAAGAGTTACTCATCTAAAGGAAACTTTAGCTTCTGACTGAACCCAAACTTTTGTTCAGTTATGTGGAGGTTCTGTTGGACTGAGGCTATTTGTCATTGATCAACAAACTGGAGGGAAATGGAGAACACAATATTTTTCTTTCTCTGTGTTAAATATCACAACTATAATAATTACAAAGTTACATTTACCTGCATAAAAAGCAAAGAAAACAACAGAAAAATATAACTGATAAATAAAACTGTGAAGCTGGATCAACAACCATCTACAGTGGTGTTTTATTGTTTATGCTTCCAATCTACGGTCTTTGGTTCTAACATTGGGTTACTGTTGGGGTCCATTGCAGTTGTTCTTGACCACAACTTCCTTAAATCCACTTTTCAACATCAGTTGAAGACTGATGGCAAGACTGATTTGATTAAATTCTTATTAGATTTTATATGATATCTCACTTTAAGCCTTTGTGGGACACATGTTGCATCCCTTTAAAGACGCAGAAGCTCTGAAAGGTTCAGGCAAGGCTTCAGTCGAGGAAGTTTATCTTACAAAATCAGAAATACAATCCAAGTTCTAACACGGCCTTTAACAGTTCTGTGTTTGATATGCGCATAGTAAATCTGACAAGGACATTTGAGGTATTTATGTCTAAGTTTGTGTGCAATTGCTTGTGACTTGCCTTTTTGTCATTTGTCAGGCCTGATTTAACGACGATGTCTAAAGACACCTTGCTGAAATGCATCTCTAACTTTCTCCCATCTTCTTCAGTCTGGTGTATTTTTATCTGCTTTGCGTGCAAGGTTGTGGACACACAAAAAAGAATAAATGCCACCTTGGTGACCAACTGTTTTGAGCAGGACAAATTAAAAGGTTGATGTTAATGCAGCTCAGGCCATATCCCCATTCTAGTTAACAGTGACATGAACTGATGTCTAAAAATAGCAAAGCAGCTGACCAGAGGCAAAAAATACAGAGAAATCTGCTGCTTGTTGTACAGAGTGCGGCATGGCTTAGACACAGAAATGCCATGACCTGTTTGGAAGTTACAGCTGCATCCACTCAAGTGAAAACAAACAGCTTCTTTTTTTTGTCTGTATTTTGCTCTGCAATTAACCTGCAGAGCCCTAAAGAATGGCTTAATTAACCTGTGCCTAAGTGGCAGCTATTGTCCTCTTTTTCTTATGACCTGCACAGAGCGAGCGGAATATTTCTACCCTGAGAGTTTTACCGACTGAGACAGAAACTCACCTGTATTTCGTCTTTGCAGTACACAAGAGACAGTAAATTATACACAAATCTAAATAACAGGGTAGATATTTTGGCTAAAAGAGGGTATTCTGTGCTTCTTTTGTCTTTTTCTCCTTTTGTTTGCCTTTTTTATTGGCAATGCTTTACTGGAAATCAAGTCATTTGCTTTTACAGAACACAGAACTGCTGAGCTGCATCATTTGTTGTCCATGCTTTTTGTTACTATATGGGTTTGTATGACATTTTTTATATTTGTCTACTTTTTTAATGTTTTTCACACCTTAAAAGGGAATGAAAAGTTGTCTGCACTCTTTTCTGAACTGTCAACTAATCAGAGCAAACGGCTTTCCAAATTTTAGGTAAAGTTTTCATACAAAGCATGGTATGTTGGCATTTATTACACTGGTAATAAATACTGCTGCAGTGTGTGAGATCATCTGCTTTGTAAACGTCAGAAATCCTAAAACCTGCACTTATTTATATAAATGCAGGTTTTATATAGGACTTATATAGCTAAGTTGTGACAGCGTTATAATTCTGAGTTGTTATCAGTTATTAGAATTAAGCAAAGCAGAAATAATCTTTAAGGATGCACCGCTTAACCTATTATAGAACAGTTTCCATCCAGGTTCATTCAGGTGTTTTTAAAGCTTTTGTACTTAAACATTAAATTAAAATGGAATTAATAAAAGAATACACCCAGTCCTTGAAGTCTATTGAAGTAAATATCAGGCTAGCTTTTTAGGTAAGAACACAAAGAACAATTTCATGCCATCACCCTTCATCACCCATGACCCACCTCCTTTCATCCCACTGAAATTAAGCCGTCTCATTCTTGTCGAGTCAGCTTGATGTTTGAGCTGCATTTTTCACAACATCAGCATGCAAGCACAAGGACCCAGGAGGACTCTAAAGGTGTGTGTGTGTGTAAAAGAGACAGCGACAGAAAGCAAGAGGGTGGAACACTCATCTCCAATCTGTTAGGGGGGGTGCATATTTTCTTTGTGTGTCATCTCTTGAGTGCAACACCAGCTTGGCCCACTTCTGCCTGACCGACTAGGCCCTAGGCTCATCTGGGCCGTTCCCTCCTGTGTCTCTTGTTTTAATTTGCTCTCTCCTTCCTTCTCCTCCCTGTGTGAGGTTCATTCTTCATGTCTTTGGGAGAGAATAACCACCAAAACTCTGTAAAATCTATAATGTCCCAGGTGAATCAGAAAAGAAAGTCACAGCGAGCACCGATTTTCAGGCAAGACCACCCAGCAAAGTGCCTTCACACACACACACACACATTTAGGTCAGACAGAGAGAAAGAAATCTGCAACTGTCGTCTTCAAAGGATAGTTTTCAGAGAATAAAGAGGGTGTGAGACGTGGTATTTGATATAATGTGCTACTAAAATATTGTGGAACTTGTACTGGAGCAAAAACAGTGATGTAAATAAATGACCGAGCTGATCCACACATTAAACATACTAAGTAGTAAATGCATATAATACCTGAATGAATATAAGGTTATTCATATGTTTGTTTTTCCTAAAATTCATGCCACCTTCTTCTTTCGCGTTTCAAAGAAAGTTCTATAACATTTTCCTCTGCAAAGCTCAATCATGTGGATCATTTAGATCTTTTTAGATGTTTGCTCACCGCTTCTCATAAGATGTTGCTTACCTGTTTCTAGTGTTTATGCTAAGCTGAATAACTCATCTCCCACCTGTGGTTTCATGTTTATTCTTCACACGAACGTTGACCTTTTCATCCATCCCTCCAGAGAAGCAAATAAGTGTATTTCTCAAAATGTCAACATATTCCTGTAAGACATAGGACGCTTGCGTGCGCAAGAGAGGCTTGGCTTTTTAAAAAAAATTATTATCATTAAATAACTTGGCATTATCATAAAAAAACATGTGCACACTCAAGTTTTCATTTTGACATTTGAGTCAAAACTCTATTATAATGCGAGATTGCAGAATGTAATGTCTGGCTGTGGCACCTCACATATATTACTGGGTAACTAGGAGACTGTGTGAAAATGATGGAGATGGACACATCATCATAGTCGTTGTCATCATCCTTTTTTTTGTGTGAGTGCGTATATGTATCGCCGCTATCTTTCTTCATTCCTGCAGCCAAAAAAAAAAAAAGTCACTCCAGGCTGTAGTGGGTTCATTATACCATTATCTGCCTCAAGCCTCAGTCCATTTGCTGGGCAGGGAGTGTGACGGAGCCCTTTGGCAGGGTCACCCCTCGCGCCCCCTCCACCCTCCTCCTCCTTTTTTTGGAGGTTGGTCAGCTGAGGGATGTTTGACATGCTTAGAGACAGATCACGCACCTCAAATTTAGAGAACGCACTTGATACTAGTCATGATTTAGCACAAGGTGTATTATAATCAGCCCATATGTGGGATTGTGCACCACTTCACGCTGTAATGTCTATCACAGGCCACGCACAGATCAAAAAGATGTTTTCAGTGTTTGCTGAGAAGCAATAAAAGGAAGTAAGTACACTCTGTAAGCATAGCTCCCAAAGCAATTTAAATCATGCCTAATGAGGTATGTGTCTGTCATTTTAAGGCATGCACACACTTTCAGTTCCACAGTGTTCAAACGGTCCTCCGTAACTCGGTGCAGGAGGGGTTAATCCATCAGAAGCGAGTGTTCTTGTGTAGCAGAACTATATTCCCTAGGCCTTTCCCACTCACCCATTGCCTGAAGAGGACGGCCAGCTTATTTTCTCTGCATATTAAAAACTGCCTGAAGTGGTGGAAGACAGGGCCTCAGGAGGATTCAGATAGCAAGGGGAAAAGATGAGTGGTAAGACAGGGGTGTGGTTTTCCTTTCCTTTTTGCCTCTTTTTTTTTTCCAAATAAATGATTAACTAAATACACCCCCCGCCCCCCATTCCTGTCCAGTTTGAAAGACAGGCCAGCTTTGATCTGCAGGGCTCTTTGAAATGATCTGAGGAGTGAATGAAACAGGAGAGATGAGAGGGAGGGGATGGTGGACAGGAAATGCCTCACTTCTCTGCCTGTAAAGGGTACGCATCGTAGGTATACAGGCGGGGAGAGGAGACCGAGCAGAAGCGGATTGAGAAGTTTCCAGATTGAAAGCTTTTGGTGGCCTCGCTGACGGACTCGGAGCGGTGATGTGGCAGTAGCAGTGGGAAGTGAGCTGGTTGAACGCAGATATGCCAGGGGATAGATTAGTTTGCTCATATCCCCAGAGATCAGTGAGGCAGCAGATGTCCCTTCCCCACTAAAAAGCAAATTGGCCTTCCCTTTCTCTTTGCAGGAGCGTACAATACGGCTGGATGTAAATCCCATTTCTTATTGGTTCCGCCATGCTTTGCAGGTCCTGTAAACATTGTGAGGGCAACTGAGGCCAGAAAGCCGGCTCTGACTTTTCCCTTTGCCATTTAGTTGTCTTTAACAGTTGTGCTCAGCTGCTTGTATCAAACATCAGAATTTATTTCATCATAATCTAATTATTAAACCTCTGGAATAAACATGACATGTGATTATGCTTGTATAAAGTCTGAGTACATTTTTACTTTTATTTATAATATATTTAACCAGGAATTTCACCATATGTGAATAGAATTTTTATAAAAATGATCATACAACGGGTGTTTGTGGAGTCAATTCAGCCACAACAAAATATTCTGCTTCCTCTCTAGTGAAAGGCCATCTTTACAGCTTTTCTTATTCTGCTCTGCAGCTTTGGTCAACTAGTTCCCTTCCTGCAGCAGGCTCCAGCTGAAGTGGGCTTTTATGTTGTGGGAGTGTGACAACACACCCACTGCACAGGTAGCCGAATGACGGCAGTGGCCTGCAGGTTGCAGGTCATGAACACCAGATAGGAAGGCCACGAAAAGGAGATGAATACAAGAGAAATGTTGAAATACAGAGTGGATGAAAAATGCAGATTAGTTGTAAAATATGTGTTGTGTGTTTTTTGATAAATGTGCTTGAGAAGCCTTTTTTTTTATTTTGCATTGTAAGGTTTTTAGATCACTGAAATGTGACGAGTGACTGCTAGCAAAAGTACTTCAGCCCTCCCTCTATTATCTTTTTTAACATATGTTGAGCATTGTTCACATTACTAACTATTAAAGCTTAGAATATATTGGCCCCTCCTGCATTTTTTAGTCAATTTTCTGCCCAACCACTCATGCACATATTGAAAGAATAACAATTGATTACATACAATTCATGCTGTTAAATGTCAGTGAATAGGAAGGTAAAAAATGGGGACAAAACATAGTTCAATTGCCTCTAAGTGAAAAAAAGAAAATAAAAGGAAAGGTAACATCTTTTGTTCATTTTAGTAATTATGTTTGCATAGCTGGCTGAATAGACCAAGGTTTTTTAGCCTGTTGCATGAAATTTACAATCTTCAAAGCTCACTACTGCGTCTTAATTAATTAATGTGTCCTTCAGTATTTACAGCAGTAAAATGCAGAAGTAGCTGCTACTATCCTAGCTTTTACTATCCGTTATTTCCCTGTAATTTCATATCGATCCGCTCTCCTTTTCAAAGTTTTGTAAAAGGATTAATCCCTTTCCCATCCCTACTATCATTTATCAGGAATTCATTACATGATGTGACTTTAGCTGTTGTGTACTGTCGCTGTAAGGCACATGTTTGTGTGCAAAAGAGGAATCTGATCATTTTGGATTATTGTGGAGGAACTTTCCTCACATCTCAGCTTTATCTCATAGCTGTTCAAAGCAGCCAGCAGCCACATTCTGCTGGTAAAGAGAGAATAACCACCATGTTTAAACATGGATTGACTTTTATTAGCTCATCTAGAAATATTTATCATTCAGTCAGTGCATATTCCTCTAAAACTCCTCTGCGTTGCATCACTGACTCCATCCGTCCTTGCTGCATTTTTTTAACTAGGAAACTTTGGTGTTTTACCAAAGTCACCCGATGCTCTAAACTTTGCACCGTGGCAGGTTTTCTGTTAGTCTGTTCTGTAGCATCTCTGCTCCCATGAGGCTATTGGATCCCTACTTTCATTAAAGTTGTTTAAAGAGTCTGTCAGCTTTGGTGCCTCATAAAGCAGACTGCTGTGGTGAAATATAACAGAGCGAAAACCACACAACCCCACCCTGCTCTTCTCTTTCATATGTAGACACAAATGCACAACAAAATGCTGTTTGTTACGATTCTAATGAGTCCAAGTAGTGGTGGTATCGCCCCACACCCTCCCATCAATGCAACATGCTTCAGTAGGGCTCGGTCCCTGGCTCCGTCTCAGTTTACACTAAGGACAAAAACAAATAAGTTGGAAACGCTCACTTCGCTTGACCTTGTACTTGTTTCAAACATGCCAATCAATCACTGCCGCCTGCTTGAAACCACTTTGCCTCCTTTTTCTTTTTTTTTTGTACAGATCAGCGTTAACGCAATTCTTTTGGATTAGGAAGGTGACACGAGGAGCCATGGGTCGAACCTCACTGCTCTCCTGGGGCTCTCTGTGTTGAGGTTCAGCTGTAATCGAATCCCAGCTTTCGCTGCCCACAGAAGATGTTGTGAAAGGATTGTCCCAGATAGTTTATAGTGTAATAAACCTCCTCCACACAAACACCTGCCAGCTGTGCTTAGCTTTGACTAGAACAGTCTATTTAATACCTCCCGCTGTGCACCTGCAGCCCACCCCCAATGGCTGACGCTCTATCACACTAATCAGCACAGCCAATAGACGCTATCTCTCTCTGTCTGCTGGATGCTCCTGAAAGTTATGATTGGTGTAATTAAAATCTTCACTCAATTTGCCATGCATTGCTGACCTTGTTTGCAGGTTGAGATGCTGTATCTTATGCCAAATGCAATTACTGCCAATTTCTCTTATCTGATTTCATCTGCTTACCTCAACCACCTCAGAGAAGTCACTCTCATAAATACTGAGAGCAACTTTCCCCGGATTTCCTCTCCTCTTAACGTTAGCTCCCTCTCTATCTGTTAAAAGAAGCAACTGATTGGGATAAGAGTAGGTGGACAACCATATGCAGTCTGGATCCTATCTAAGGATTGTACTTGACACAAAGGGTCTTTTGTGCATTGCAATCTGTGTTTGCTTAAGAAAGATTTGAGTGTTGGCCTGTTTGCAATCTGCGAATGTGAAAAATGTGGCAATGAATAATGCTAATTACGTCTCTGACCAAACGGCACTTTTAAAATGCTATTATTGGTCAAGCATGAATCTTTTTGCGGCTTGCTCCCGATATTAAGGAATTGTGCATTAACGGGAGTCAGCAGTTTTTCGGTGGTGCAATCTCATTACATTTACAGAGAAGGGATGAAGCGCAACAAAAAAAAATTAATTGAAAGCATGCGATAGTTAGGACAGGAGCCTGGGCAAGGGCGGGATAAATCAGAGGTCTGTTTGACAGCTTTATGGCATTGTGGAGGGAGAAGTGGTTGACTTTAATGGGTGGAGATAGAAATGTTGAGTTACTTTATTTTTTTTCTTTTTTCTCCCTATGACACACGCTCCTCGCTCATCCCCCCCCGCCTCTTTCAGGGTAGGCACACAGCCCATCACCCCTGAACTGTGTAGCATGGCTTGATATATAGAGTTAATTCAGTCGGCTCTGTGCAATAATTCATGCATTCAATGTCATGCAGACACAGCATGGGGTGGAATTATTAATTTTCTATGTTGAATTTGCAACCCCATGCCTCACACACACCTCTGTCCTGCCCATCACCTACTCTACAAACTGTCCCCATCCCTCCTCTTCCTCAGCTATCCTCTATCTCCTAGTTTTTTACCTTAGTACTTTACAAGTTAGCTAAAATAATGCAATATTACTTCCTGATGCTTCTTACTAAAACAAAGTGTGCTCTGTTTGTGTTAACACTAGGTTCCAACTCATTCTTACACCCAGCATCTAAATACACTCATCTCATGGCCCTGGCCTTGTGGTCACATCCTGGCCTTCCCCCCCACACCCCACCCCCATCCCCAAGTTCACAAAGGTCATCCCCCACAAGAGGCTACCCCAGCCTGCTAGTCCCTTTGGAGCTTGTGCTTTTAGAATTGGGATGGAAATACTGGCTAGAAATCAACCAGTAAAGTGCCTTCTGCACGGTGATGGGAGGGCCGTTGCTCTCCATGCACTTATTTAATCTGGCAGACTTTTTGTGTTGAGTGTGTGTGTGAGTGTGTGCGTCTCATATTGTTGCATGCCTGTGTGAGCAGATGGATGGGACTACACCTCACCTCTTTGTTAAGACAGAAGTGACTGAAATGTTGAGTTCTTTTAATTAACAAATATCAGATAACTGAATATTCCCTGCATGAATGTGAAAGTTGCATATAAAAAGTGGACACAGATCAAATATATTGCCTCAGCTTGCATGTTCAAATTAAAAAAAGTCTTAAAAGATGGCATAAATCTGGAAGTGTTTGCCGTGTTTGCCTGAGAAATGACTTGAATAATTAACTGGATATGTAAACATTGCCCAAATATAATTTGATTAGAAGAATTTACAAAAGAAAACTAAGTGCAATTAACTAACTGTTGTAGCAGTTTAATCAAATCAGCTGAAATTATACATGCAGCTCAAGCAGACAGACACAAAAGACATGGCATCGTTTTGCAAGCTCTGCTTTATTTCCTACAGGTTGGAGCAGTAGCACTGTTAGGTTTCTGCAGTGTTTCACAAACCTTGGCTCAGACCATCCAGCTAAAGATAAACAGAAAAGCATTTTCCCCCTCAGGCCTTGAACAAAAAGTTGGTGTAAAGTTGGAGCCGCCACCTTAACTCAGAACATGGAAAGTCTCTCATGCAGGACTTGGCAAAAAAGAACAAAAAAAAAAAACTCTACGTGGTCTGGCAGAGTTGCAGTGCACATTGTTTTCATTTATTTATTTTATTTCAGTTGGCAGGGTAGAGGTGAGTTCAGATTTTTTTCTTTCCTTTGTTTTAGCAGTGGGAGGAAAAAAAAAAACGAGGTCACATTTGTTGGCAGAGCTGTGGGAGAGCACTGATAGGAGTGCGAGGGCTTTGTGTCAGGAGACATTTTGTGGCAGGCAGGAGAGAAACTCAGTGCTCCAACGAGGGCTTTCTCTTCTTAAAAAGGCGTGACGACCCCCGTGACCTACTGAGTTGAAATGGAGGCCACTGCTGATTCTCATTCCTAATTGAGGGCGAAAAAAAAATCCTCATAGCAATTGTTTTGCTGCTATAAAACCAAAACAAGGGTGGGGTATCAGATTATGAAAAAAAAGTGCTGCGACTGTGTCGTAAATGTCATTCACTGCTGCTGATCAGGCAACACAAGTGACCTAAACCCCGAGGCGGTCAGTGAGTCTTTAATGTGAATACAATCCCATGATTCATCCGTTTTCATAGCATTTCCTCCCCCGTTGTGTAGGGCTATGTACTACAGAGACCCCGCAGAAGATCTCATTGAGCTCTTTCTGTATGTACTCAGACATATACACGTCCCCGTGCAGCCTTCTCACATATTATTCACTTCAGGGGTTTGAACTTCCAAGCTTGAGAAGAACTGATATTAAAAAGCTTTCATTGTAGTTGATAAAAAAAAAAGTTAGTGTCATTAAATTGACATTGGTGCTTGCTTGCGCTCTTTTGATGTAGTGATCTTAAAGTAGAATGGTGGGAATTAGCATTTGATGGCTAGCAGAACAAATATTGGGCTTAAATTCTGTGCATGTTGCAGCCTGAAAAGTTTCAGTCTTTCAGGTTTATAACTTTGATTTGTTTTTTACATGAAGCCAATGCTTACAGATTTTGGGCTTTATGTCAAGCAAACCAATGTGAAGATGCTTTGAGCTCTGATAGCTTATATCCTATCTAAACAGATTCTTCTTTACCTAACATAACCTAATTATTTACATATAACAAAGTTATTAGTCATGCCATTATAAAAATCTAAATTTGTTATTATCTTGCCAAAAAAAACCTTATTTTTACCAAAACAGGTGCTTAGTAATAGTGAAATCCACCAAAAACGACTTTATCCTCCTCATTTGTGAAGATTCTGGGAGTTTTCCTGCCGTACACATGGAGCATAGCTGCAGGATGACCCATTTCCCATCTGGATTGGTTTCGGATTGTAATTGGCTGATGCCAAACATCAGATATCGGTATCGGAAGGGAAAAAAGTGAGTGTGCAACTGTAGTGGTATCTCCGGCGTGTTAATAAGTAGTGTACCCATGTACAAAAGCAGACCTGAGTTAATTCACTGAAATATGAAATGGTGTCTTTACTGCTGAATCATAACCATATCCTTGTGGAGTAGATTGTGTTGTCTGGGGGCATTAGTCATCTTGTTCTCCACAATGAATAAGAGGGCTGTTTACCTGTAGCTCAGAGTACTCAACCTTCTTGGAGTCCTCAAGCGACGTCCTGGTTTCTCGCAGAGATCTCCAAGTCGCAGAGGCTACTAATGAAACTGATCCAGCAGAAATGATGCTACTGATATTGTTGAGGCTAAGCACCAAGTTCCATTTTCCACTTGAACTATACACTTCATGGATTGATGTAGTGAAGACCCAAAGCTGCATGGCTGGGGAGGGGGTCACTGTGAGGCAGTGTGTTCTCACTTGTTTGGCATCTGTGACTGTAAGATCCCTGGGTTATGCAAGCAACTCCTCTAAATGCAAAATATTTCTTGCAGATGGCCAAACAGATCATTAATTTGCATCCAGTGAGTCTGCAAACTAAAATTTGTGTTCACTCCAACAGCTTCTTTTGATTGTGTCTAAATAAAAAAAGCTAAAAGTTAAAGTTCATGAGGAAGCGGGTATAAATACAGGTAACAATTGACAGAAACATTCATTTTCTTAGACAGGAAGTCCTGCACAGTATCACTGAAAGTTTTATAAGTATGAATTATATGCTATAACCAGTTCAGTTCACTGGCTTTGTAAGGTTTTATTTCAAGGCTTGCTCTCCTTGGAGCTAACCAGATTGTGTACACTGTTTGACTCCAGTTGGGGTGTAAAATATTTATGTGCCTTAGTATTTAGTTGAATAGTAGTAGTGGTAATATAAAAAAGAAAAGTCATGCAAGTCTCACACTGGTGCCCTCAATTTGTTTCCTCAAGGTTCGGAGAAATGCAGGAACAGCAGAAACACGGCAACAGCACAGAGATCGCATTTGTTTGAGAAAATTGCCCCACTACAGCTGCATGCTTGATGATTTCCTAAAAAACACTTGCAGAGAGTTTTGCTTTTTTTAAAAGAGTCTTCGTCTATCAGTTAAATACATATCACCAGCCAGGTTTCTCCCACAGACTTTTCTCCGTCTTTGAAAAGATGGGATGCTTCGCTTTAATCAATTCAGTTAGGGCTGCGCTATCTGCAGGGCTGCCACCGGAGCCTTGCTGTACAATAACTCAAAGCGGGCATTTGAGGAGTGTGTGAGTTTGATCCTGTGCCAGGGTGATGAATAGCTGTTTTTTCTCTTTTGTTGCCCATCAGCACTTTTATTCCGCAGTTAATCCACCAGGCCATGTGTACCTCCCCTGCTGTAATTTTTCACCTTGCTGTGTAAGATTGTGTACTGGTGTATATACGTTTTCACATCTTCCTGTTGGTGGTTGCTATCATATAGACACCTGCATCTGCCCATTCCTGCTGGCATTGGGGCCTGATTTAGAGCTCGTGTGTGCAAATGTGTGCTTGCGCTGATAGGATTGACGTTTCATGAAAAGTTAGTGAGGAGTAGGAGCCGTATATATAACATGTCAACAGGCCTTGGTGAGAGGTAGGGCTTGTTACTGCGGTGTCAGGTGTTAAAAGGATTGCCGTGCTGTTGCGGATAATGCAGCTTAGTCCCTTGATTTACTACACCAATGGGGGTGAGGCCTTCTACTTGGCCCGCCTCCAGCTGAGACCTCATTCATGCTATGATGGTCAAATCTAACAAACCTTTTTTTGTTCTTTTTCACTGTCCTGAAATGCAGCGGTGTGAAATTCTGGCAGGTTTCAGTTTCATAAAACATACAATGTTTTTTTGCAGTGAAAATAAAACACAGCATCTGGCATCAATCCACCCAGCTATTAGGGTATTAAAAAATGAAGCAGTCATATAACGATTCCTTTAAAACTTAAATGGAGATGAGACAGGAGAAGGTTGTTGAGGAAGCAAAAATAACTTGCACAGTGCTTACAATAAAAAAAGTTATGTTGTGTTGTGCATTTTGCTCAAGTCCAGAAACTCTAAACTTTCTTCTAGATTAGTATGATTTAAGCGCAAGTTAAAAATGCAAATGTTTAATATGAAAGGGTAATAAACCTTTCAGTTGTATGAGTGGAATAGTAAAAGTGAAAGAGGAACTACGGTGCAGCAATTCACCAATTTCCCTGTCCATCAGCGTTAAAGGGCTTTGATTAATGCATTACTAGGAAGAATACATGCAGTTAAATTGTATGCCAGTGTGACTATTTGGGATCATCTAATGGATTTAAAAGCCCAGATGTGATTTCTCAGCATTGCATTCTAACTGCAGGAGACAGCAGGTTACAGTTGTACCACATGTAGGTGAATCTACTTTGTGGTGTGGATGTGAAAGAAGAGGCACGCTATCATTGTGGCCTGGCCAACTCAGTGGCTTCCTGTTTTCTGCTAAAGCCATTTAAATAGCTACTTTAAGTTTTTTATGTTTGTCAGATTTTAAAACGCATTTATATACTTGTCACTCAAAAACAGACCTTAAAAAGGCATTTCTAAGAAGATGTGTTGTCTCTGAATTATGCCAAAAACAACTATTTTGATAATCGACTGGTCATCAATTATTTTGATGATTAGTTGACTAATCGGATCATATGTAAATTGTAATGTATGGCACCAGCATGCAGCAGCTCTTACATAACCATCATTAGCTTTCAGCTTAAAGTGCTATCTGTAATTTTCATGTGCTATCTAAAAATAAGACGATAGCTCATTCAGCATTCAGCTCATGCAGCTACTTTTTAAACTGTGTAACAGAAACACAGAATAAAAGGAGGTCAGCACCTGAAACCAAAAATAAATTACCCGCAAAAAGTAAGTTTTAGCTCGCTGTTGACTCCATTGATAGCAGCTAACTAGCCAGTTAGCATACCTGAGTGTCCCTGTTTATCAGCTACTGAATCAGCCCACTTTTTTAAAGATGCTTGTACAGATTTTGCTTCCCACATTCTTCTTTTGAATGTTTAGAAAATGTTCCCAAACCTTCTAGCAAGTTTGCTGGATGCCATTATTGTTTGGGAAGAGCATTTCTGGTGATGCCACTACTGTACGTGTGTGACAAGGTCAGAAAGGCTGACAAGGTGGTAACAGTGTTGCCAACTCCTCAGTATAGAAAGTAGCTATTGGCTGTTCTAAAAGTCGCTAGAAGTCGCTAAATGACGTCATCACCTAATTTGCATAATTGACAATTTGCGTGTAATGTAATGAAGGCTGTAGAAGAGATAAATAATGTTGTGGAGAAAACAAAATGTGGGTCAAAAACACCCTAAATATGTTTGATACTACAAATAATCTCTTTTCTTTTGTTTTATTGGTTTATTTATCTTTCTTTTTGCCATTGAAATAGACTATTACTTTGAAAACTAGATTTAGAAAAACTTTTACCCCCATTGCATAAATGAACTTTGTTCTCCGTTGTTAAATGCTATAATATTACATTTACCCAAAGGACTGTTTTCATGTTTTGTTTTGTTTTATCTTGAAGTTTAGCATTAAAATCTTCTTTAAAATACAGGAAATGTGTCCTTGCATCGTCCCCAATAAACAGCTTAAACCAACTTTTGAACTCAGGGTTTGATTCACACCCCATACAGTTTAGACTGAGACATAATAAGCAAATAAATGTTTAGCTTGTGTCACAGAGAGACACACACAGTGGATGAGGTCATTAAGTGACTGAGGCTGTGAGTCAAATCAAAATAATGTTGGTGTAAAAGTGAAAAACTATATAATTTACATCCCACACTGTAAACCCGGGCATGCGCTCTTTGTTTAGCCTGGGAACATGGAGCGTCCTCTCTTCTCCTGACTGCGGCTGTGCGGAGCCGCCTGTGAGCGCTTTAGGACGGTGAGGAGCGCCCGCTGCTCGTTCGTGCCAGTAACTGCAGCACAATATCTGCTTTCAAGTTAGTTGCTAAAACACCAGAAAAGTCTCCAGTAACTCCAGAGAAAGTCGCTAGATTAGTCGCCTATAGCATAGGTTTTAGGTGAGCTTTGTGAGACAAAAAAGGCTTAAAAATTCAATTAAGTTAGATTAAATTAGTAAAGTATTTTATTAGTCAATGTAATATTGCCTTGGCAGCCTTACTATGATACTTTTTTCCAAGCTGGTTTAAACCTTTACACTTAGTGATGGCAGAGAAAGTTCAAGGCCCCATAAGATCATCGTATCAGTGTATCGTTAGAAAGCATGATAACAAGTTTGATGATAACAGTTTGTTAAATATTTTATGTTTGAAATGTTGCTGGAAGAGTTGTGGGTCATACTGAGAGAAAACCTCCAGCAAACACAGCTAATCATCACACACTCTAATGTTTTTTTTTTTGTTTGTTTGTTTTTAAACTGTTAGAAAACAACCTTTTCAATAGACGTGTATATTTCTGGTCCAGAAAGCAGAAATTCTGTCTGGCAGCTGTTTCAATCATTCCTCAAAACCAGCTGAATTTGATGAGCACAGTTTATCTGCCAGGTAAATGAGCCTGTTAGTGAAAACACCTGTTCTACATGTGCAGGTAGATCCAAAAACATGGCAGGACTTCTATCGTACCTGGATTTGACACCTCATGTTCTGTAACATCTAATGTAGAGATGGTAAGACTAAAATTTCTTCAACCGATTATAATTGATTCAGTGGATACCTTTACTCAACACAACTTGAATTGCAAAGCTCAACAACAGCATCTTTGGATGAACACGAAAACGAGAAACGTATCATTTGGATGCAACTTTTTGATCTCGGCTAATTGAACTGACTGTGATATTTTTAGTGACATTTAATGATTATTTTTAAGAAGCTGGATGGAACTAACATTACAGGTTTTTTTAATGACTTTCATTTTTTTTGCGCTGTCATAATAAGTTTATTTTCAATAAAACATTGCTCTGGGTTTAAGCATATATAAAGAGCATTTGTTAGCCTTGTCCCTAAAAAGTCTCAGCAATAATCCCACTTAATCTAAACTGGAAATAATGTAGAAAAGGTCTACATTATTATCCTGATTATTTGTTGGAGTTGTCAGTATTTGGGACCCTATGAGACTGTGGTATCCAATTGGAAAAGTTTAACTTTTATGCAACAAAATAATCTTCAAACAGCTAAAGATTCCTCATGTGATTGATGCAATGCTGCAGAACATACACTTTACACAACATTAATGAAAAACTTCCCTCCACTTTGTACTTTTTTTATCTTCCTCACAGAAAAATGCAGGAGAATCATGTGCGAGAACAATGAAATGTTTGGCTCAGAACCCAAATGTTCCCTACCGTTGTCCTAACAGAAAGATGAAAAATAAGTAGATGTTTTCCTCACTTTTCTGTGTTTATGTGAACAGAAAAAATAGGGAAACTTCCTTAAAGGGCTATTTCAGTTTCAGCTGACTTGGGGTGGCCACATTTTCCCCCCTATTGCAGCAGACAGATAACAAATCTATTACATTTTTAATGGGGTTTAAGTGAAATGACCTATAATTCTGCACATAACTTTACACCCTAACACAGCCTTCCCACCTCTGTCTGCCTCTACTGCTTTTCAGACCAGCTCTGATTAGGGACTTGGTGGTCCTCGTGGTCATATTTTAATACAAGCCGGGGTACTTTGAGGCCCCCCTTAGCCTTGCACTTGCCACAGCTCTCCTCGCTGTTGGGGCTAGCCGTCCTCCTGAGAGCTGTTCTACATACGGCATACAAGGAGCACAGCTTTGCGTAAAAGCCTGCTGAGACCCCACACCATTTATCTCTCAGCTGCAAGGTTGGGCCAGTACTAATTGACTGAGCTGTATGTGTATGTGTGTACGCAACAAATGTCTGTTTCAACCCCGGTCCCTTGAAGCATGGCATATTAGTAGAGCCTGAGATGATAGGATGTGGTAAAGAGAGGTAGGGGGGGCTAGGCTCGAGTTGCAGGCCCATCAGAGGAGGACTAGGATGAAAAGCTGCCCTGTAAAGTCCATTATAGGCTCCGGCTCCTCAAAAGCACATCCCATAAAACTGCACAGTGAGCAGACAAACCACACAGTTGATCATGTTTTTAAAGAGGAAAATGTGTTCATTGGCATGCAGGTTTTTATGTAATTTCACATTTATGTTAGATATGCTAAAACCCAACAAAGGGAGCTACAGAAATGGGACATAACATGTAAGATTTCTCAAGTTGTAAAGAGGGATGTTTACAGCCGACCCTTCAGTGATTATTTAACAATTTGCCTCCAAATTAGTCCAGTATGACCAGCCAGCTTGTTTAAAACTCCTCTGTATTTCTGGTCACACATTGCTTTGCCGGCAGCCTTTATTGTAGCGACGTTGTCACGCTCCCATATGCCAACAATTAACTCGGTACGATTATTTCCAATAGAAGTGATTGCCAGAGCGTTAAAAATAAGTCAAACTGGAATTATCCATAAGTGTTCCTGGCTGTGGAATCCACATCTTGCGTGTTGCAGCACCCGTGCTCTTTCACTATGTTCCTCTCACCGCTCTGTTCTGGACTTTATCAACATGTTGTTTGACTTGGCCTCCTCCCAATGTAAGCTGAAGTGCAGCACAGAGTTGGCTGCCTCACCGTCCGCAGGGAGAGGGTTGAGTGATGTGTGTGTTTGTGGGCACATTTTGGATGTTCGATTTTGAGGGGTGGGATGGGGGAGGTTGTTATGTTGGTGGAAGCGCCTCATTCTCCTTGGAGCAGGAAGCTTTGAATCATGCCTGGGTCTTCCTGGAAGGGACCCAAAGGGAGACGGGCCGAGCCGGCTGGACTCAGGCAGGCTGGCTGAGGCGCAGCCTGGCCTCTTGCTGACATCAAGCTGGTGGCGAGCATAGTTCTTACCTCACACTCATGCGGCAGGCCACGCCTTCCCTCTGCTCACCAGGTTGGCACGCTGCAGGCGGTTTCCTGTACTGGGAAGTGTTTTCAGCTTTGGCTTTGGCAGTGGCATAACCTCAGCCTTTGGAACTTCAGAAACAAAAAGTATTGATTGGATGTAAATAGCACGAGGTGGGCTACTGTACAGTCAAGTGCTGCCTCGTTCGTACACGAGATCTTCATTACTGATGGCAACAGAGCAGCAATCCTGCAGTTTGAAGGCATAATGTTAAGCATGGTTTCCAGGCTAAATATAATCGTGTCAAGCTGTCACCTGCCTACACTGTCACAGGCCATGTTTAGTGGAGGAAAATCATACTCTTGTCTGCCCGAGGTGCTGAGGATCTAGGCATGTAAGCTGATATTAATAGTAGAGTCGGGTTGGTGCTGCAGGGTGTCCAAACCTTCCTGTTTACTTTCTTTGTTTTGGCCCACTGCTGATAGATTTACTTCTGGAGGAACTCCAGCACAGTAGATTGGAATATGGACTCTATTGTTCAAATGGGGGTCTAGTGGAAAGGAAGAAACCAAAAAGAAAATAAAAAGGGGTAAATAAACGTTGGCGCTGTTAATGCTACAAACATTGTTCTCAGTGAAACTCCTGTTTGTTATTTTTAAAAGAAATTCACAGCATCAAGGTGTTTTCCCTCAAAGAAGAGTGTTTTTGGGTGAAAGTGTAAAGCTGAGCTTTTCACACGGAGTCTTTGTAGAGGCTTGCTGAGTTTCAGTGGTTGATAGAAATCAGCAGTAAGAGCGATGGAGATGGCTCCCTGTATCCCTGCTGCACGCTGTCAGATAACTTTTTAACAGTTGTTTCTTCTCACAATTTTCCTTCCAAGCTCCAGAGGGAAATTAAGTCAGGAGAAGGAGCAGCAGTAGTTATCCAGCTCTGTCTTAAAGCTAGCGATTCGTGTTTTTACAGCTCTGGTGAGGATTTCCACAAGAGTGAAATTGAGACGTTACATCCAAATATAAAGAGGTTGTAGCACCAGCTGGGAAAGAAAGATGAATGCAGACTCCGGGGCTGCAGTGTATTTGACAATTCATTGAAAGATTTCATCTAAAGCTAGCATGATGGCGGTATATTTTGGCAACTTCTTGAAAAGAAAAGGCAGTTACTGTAGATAATCTAAATCTTTCTGCCTCCCCTTTCAACAGGGAGAGAATAAACTCTGGCTGCCTGTGTTGAAGGCAAAAATAATTCTTCATTTGAAATAAATAATGGGACTATTTTTCTTGAAGAGATGCAACACTCTCCAATGATTTCTAGATATAAAAATATTTTACCAAATGATTCAAAGTCATTTTCAATGCTTTTTTTTGCCTCTTGAGATTTGATTAGCTGTGTTTTGGTACAGAAGGATTTGCGGTCGCATGGGAAAATTCAGGAGCATACACAACAGTTTCCCCATCTAATCCTACATCATCTTAATCTTTTGGAGATTTACGCTGAGCGTCGAATTACGATGTTATATTAAAAACCGCAGCAGCTGTGAGAAGATTTTTCATCTTAATTGCTAAACAAATATTGAGATGAACTCATTTAGACTGTGCTCAGAGAACAAATGTGTGCCAAGCCTCAATAGTCTTCCACAGAACATTTTCACAAGTTTATTTGGATGTTCGGCTGAATAAACACGAATTATGGAAGCTCGTGAGGATAAAAAAAAACATGTTTCGCCTTTTAACAAAGGAGGTTTCATAGTAAGCTGAAACTACTTTTATTTTGTTTTCTATATTTGTTTCTTTTTTCCTTCTTAGTAACATGTATCTATTACTATTTGGTTGATTTGTACAAAGTTTGAAAAAATGACAGCTTAAATGAGTTACATTACAGCTGCTTAATTGTGGCAAAAATCCTAAACACAACTGGTTATTTTTATGGCATGCGGACATTTACTATGCACATTTCTGAACTTGTTGTTGCCCTGCAGCATCCCAAACATGAGAAACTGCATTTCACAACTTTGTGCTGTTTTTGCTTTATGGCACCACATCTCGTGCTAGTAAGGTAACTGAATATCACAACATTTCTTAAACCAGCATAAAACAAACAAAAATATTTAAAATGTCATATATCATCAGAGAAAATGAGAAAAGAAAGAGAAGTGACAAACCAAGAGATGAGACGCGAGTCCATCCACAGAAGACAGACTTTTGCTTTTTGAAGAGAGCTCGGAGAAGAGACTAGATAAGCTGGAAATTTGTCTTTTGTTGGGGGCCCCAAAGTATGAAATTCTGCCTCAGTTTAGTATTATGTCAGTAGCTTCTCTTAAATTTGAAAGAATTAACTGTTAAATACTTGAAATACAAGAGAATTTAAATAATGATGTCCATAAATGTGAGATTAGACATTTTATGCCATCATAGTTATACTCTCCTCCTCCCTGCTTTCCACAGCTCCACCTGCTTCAGGGGAAAAGTCTACAATCAGCATTTGCTCTTTTGGCACAGGACTGTTAAAGTATTTACCAGTATTTATTGGCTCCATTCCCAGCAGCAGGGAAGAAAATGTGACACAAAAAGGACATTTATTCTACAGTGATTTTACAGTATTATTAACAAGTGTAGAGAAACTTTAATACTAAGATGAATCAAAATGCAAGGATTAAAGCAATTTAACAGCTATTACAAAGTAACTTGTTACAACTCTGGGAGGAAATTGGCATTATCATTGAGTTCCTTGTTGACATTGGTAACGTCAGATCACATATCCCTTTTTAAATGCTGACCCTCTCATTTCAAACGTTTATGATGATTTATCTGAAATAGAATCTGAGGAATGATTCACAATCCCCTTTATAGCACTTTATTACCAATTATGCAAAGAAATACATAAGAAAACATAAAGCCAACATGCACATGGACTAGTGCAGAATACGCTGTTGGTTTAGCCTGTGATGCTGTTTTTTAACATTTGAAGAACAGAAAAATCTACTTTTCTGGTTCTGGATCTCTTTTTGGCTTAACAGAACCAAACACAAAACTGGATTTTGAGCTGGTTTGGGTGCCAGTGTGGTTATACAGCGAGGTCGGCTTTGAATATCTCATCCAGGCTAGAAAGGACTCTCCTAATACCTCCTGGAATTGATGTTTTTCTCCTTCCCTTAAAATGTGAGAAGCCAGGTGAGAAATGCAGCAGAGCTTTGTTCTGTTTCTGATGTGGATTGAAGACATGTTTAAATATGGATTCTGTGGATTTATCCATCACTCAAGTGCTTCATTGGGAAAATCCTCAATAAATGAATCCCCATAGTATTAGGAAATAACTGATGTGTGGAAATTCCTTTCTGTTAGATGTATAAATGTCAGACACAACCTTGTGAAGCATCAGAACAAAAACGTCCCTTTCGGCTGTGAGCCGGGGGCTTTGCTCGCCTTCCATCACATCCTTAGAAAGTTGAGTCTTGCTAGAGCAGACCCCAAGGCTTAATGTCAGCAAATTAATTATGGATTCACCCAATTAGTTCACAAACTACACCGTGTTCTAGGGAAAATGATTATTCCCCCAAATGATGTCTCTTCTCAGTCTTTGCCCCAGTGAGCATTGCACCTCTTTCAGATGTGTGTGTGGTCGTCGGGTTGTGTGAAGTGACACACAGCAGGCCGGTAGTGTGACCTTTTTAATTATTCAATCTTCCAAACCCATCCACAGTCTCTCCCTAAGAGTCCAAGCCTCCAGTTTGGCTTTTTAACACCTGTCCAAGCACATTTCCATCTGTCTTAAACAAAAGGAGACAGCTGTTTTGTTTCATTTTTAAGGCTTTTGTTTTTTTCTTATTACTCACAACACATGAAATGTTCATAGCTGCAAAGATTTGATTGATGCACAGGCTCAAGATCCTTCACCGAAGCTCAAAACATGCCAGACTTTCAGTCTGAGTTAGAGGCAATTCTTATATCTATTTGCCAAACCAAATTATTTTCTTATTTCGACAGAGTCAATTAACCACAGAGACAATTCTCTGCAAGATGGATTGAGACAGCGGTGTCATTAAATTTCATTGCGTTACAAGAAGATGGTATCACAAATTAATTCACATTCTGATGGTTAAAGTCATAATCTTAGGTGGAGACAGAAACAAGGCGGCATTTAATAATTGTTTTTCAATTAAATTGTGGTTTGAAATTCCTTTTGTCGTGATTTCTTTAACAATTGGTTTATTCAGTAAAATGTCAAAATGAAAAGGCAGCAAGAAGCTCACAAACGATGATTTTTTTGTTTAAATCGTGTTTGTTTTAAATATAATTTTAAAATAATATTTAAAATTCCTTTCTGGGGAATTTACTTTTTGGCCAAATAATGATCATAAATCATTATATCATATAAATCCCCTCACTTTGGCATCAGTTCCTTTCTCATTATATCAAAGTATTAAATATAGTTTGGACTTCCTCTCGTAAGAACATCAGATAAAATGTTGACTCAGTAATTAAAAAAAGTAAAATGCATTAATAATAAAATAATTTATTATGCAGAAAACTTGTGAATATCTAAGTTGACTATTATTTTGTAGTAATTACCTCAGAAAGTCGACAAGTGTTAACCTTGTCCAGCGTTATCATTGCTGGACTTGGAGGCATCTGGGAGGAACCATCAACGTGTGGAAACCTGCATCAGACCCGTATAAAGATTTCCTATTGCCCTGTGGGCAGTGGACTAAAGTGGGGTAACAGCATCCATAACAAAGAAATGACCATACCAAATACCATAAAAGGAAATCTTTGTGTATTCTGATTAAGGGTTGTAATTTCCTCAGTGGAGTTGCGACCTGTCCAGAGTATACCCTGCCTCTTGCCTAGTGGCAGAAGGGACCCCCGTGCATTACACTAAGCTGGTGTGGGGTCTTGATTGACTATTTTCTTGGTTGTCTTTACCTTCCTTCTGAGTCTGGGAGCTTTCTACCTGGGTGCAAAAAAGAGATTCTGGGGAGATTGAAGGTGAAAAAAGTACAGATGATGGATGATGTTGATCAATTTTTCCTAAGTAGTTAATTCAACTCTTGTATTAAAGTGGATCATTTTTGTGTAATAAATAAGTAGCTCAGAAAAAAGTACCACCATGTATATCAAACTGCAAGTAGATTAAAATGAATGGGAGGCATCGGTTCTTGTTTTCAGAGTGATGGTACCACTAGATCGCCCGATGTCAGCTGGGATTGGCTCCAGCACCCCCGCAACCCCATTCAGGGAATAGGCGGTAGATAATGGTTGGATGGATGGTACCACTAGAAAAGTACCTTTTGTCTCTTATTTTAAAGTGATTAGGTATTGCGAATGATGTTTGGTTGACGAGGACTTCAGATGATCACTTTTCATTTTAGAATATGCTAATTTTCTTTTTTATAACAAGTTAAATGAGAACATCTTTGAAAATAAGATGTGTGTGTGGGTTTTTTTAGGAGCCAATCTAGTAAAATTGTATTATTGTGTCCCAATATCAAAATGCATGACATCTAAACCCTAACCCAATACCGCAAAGAGACTTTTTGACTTGAAACGGGACTGTGGGCTACGTTTCACTGTGGAAAAAAATCTGCTTTTGTGCAGGTGGGTTTACTAACCAACAGATGGAATTCTTTATAAACCCAACATTATTGCAATATTCATGACTGATTTCACATTGTCTCGTGATTTATTAATACTGTGCAGTCTTGTACTTTGCAGAAGCGAAGTTTGAGGAGCTTTTTTTGGCTTTACCATTATTGATTGGAGTAAAATAATCATTTGTAAACCCCCCAAATCAGGTTTTAAAATGACCACTCTCTTCAATCCATATGTCATAAATCATATGTATTGTTTAAAAGTGAAGCTACCTAAAGTGAAAAGGTCTGAATACATTCTTCTTGTTTTTTTATTTTTTTTTCTAAATAAACTTATGAGAAATGATTTCAGGAGTCATGTTCTCCTACATTTGTGTGTATGAGTCTCTATTGTGCTGTGTTCAGACCCCCACTTATGGACTGCCCTTCCCCCTCTTTGTGCTCTGTGCTCGGACAGTGATCTCTGTGTGTCGCTGACGTTTAGTGGAGTTTGTGGAGTGTGATTATGCTCGAAGCCGAGCCATCCTTGGGAGACAGAGCTGACCGTCACAGATATGGATTCTTACGTTAATTGTCTTGGCCTCACAAATGTTTCTCTTTTCAGTGAGCTGTGGCCATGCGGGCAGGGACTTTTATCGATCATCTGACTTGTAATGCCTCTTAAATATTAAGATTCATGTGCGTGACCTTTGTGTGTGGATTGAGTGTGTGAAATCCCTGCTTAAATACCCCTTTCAAGCCCTGCTGGCTACACAGTGAGCTCTGCAGTAGTTTGTCTTTTACACTGTGATGAAACTGCCCTGCATCATGTGTTCTTTGAAAGAGCTGGGATAATTCTGGGGTGGAAAAATTTGGAGGAAAGTGAGTTTGGTGGCGCAGTGGTTAGCGCTGTGGCCTCACAGGAAGAAGGTTGCTGGTTCGAGCCCAGGCTGGTTGTCCAGTGACCTTTCTGTGTGGAGTTTGCATGTTATCTCCGGGTTCTCTGGCTTCCTCCCACCCACAAGACATGCATGTTAGATTAATAGCTATGGTTAAAATGGTTTAAAATAAAGATGCTATGTAAGTCGCTTTGGATAAAAGTGTCTGCCAAATGACTGTATAGTATAGTATAGTATAGTATAGTATAGTATAGT